>JAHDVE020006402.1:0-192010 GCA_022606495.2 Halesus radiatus | reverse complement strand
TAGCAATCAGCACCGCATCATCAGCATACAACAGACAACATACTTGCAGACTACTCATTTTCGCGCCTAGGCCCACCTCTTTCAATTCTTGCATACAATTATCCATGTATAGATTGAATAACCACGGTGACATTACGCAGCCTTGCTTATCACCTTTTGTGATGTCAAACCACCCCGTAAAATCACCGTTTGCCCTAACACATGCAAGGCTTCCCTCGTACAGCGATGCGATTGCCTGTATAAGATTTGTATTCACACCATACTTAGACAACACCTTCCATAACTTTTTTCTGTCAACCCTGTCGTATGCTTTTTGTAGATCTACAAAATCACAGAAAAGTTTCTGTTTTTTTTGCCAGAAACTTCTCTGTGAGCATACGCAACGAGAAAATCTGATCCATGCACCCCTTTCCACTCATAAATGCGCCTTGCACATCCCATATTTTTTCCTTTGTTTTCATTTGTACCCTTTCAATCAATATCCTACCATACAGCTTACCAACTGAACTTACCAGGATAATAGCCCTATAATTTCCACATTCCATACGTGACCCTTTACCTTTGTATAGAGGCATGATCACAGCCCTTCTCCAATCTAATGGGGTGTAACCCTCCTCTAGACACTGGTTAAAAAGTTTGCATAACCATGTGAGAATTATACGGCTATTTCCTTTAAAGTATTCAGCAGCAATATTGTCGAACCAACAGCCTTACCATTCTTCATACATCTAATTTATCTTTTAATTTCATCCATGCTAATTTTGGGAACATTCACCCCATCGTCATTCATACCTGACTCGCCACTGGAATCTCTATCACTCGGATTGCTTTCGAAGACCTCTTCAAAGTATTTCATCCATCTCTTTTATTTCTTTCTCATTCGTCAACATTTTTCCATCTTTCGATTTTATCACTTTCACACATCCACTTTCTGGACCATTCCGTGACCTTTTGACCTCCTTCCAAAATAGTTTAATATTTTCTTGGAAGTGGTTTCTCATTTTGATCCCCTCTTCCTCTTCCAGGCGTTTCTTTCGTTCTTTCACTCCATCACGTACTCTTTTCTTGCATCCCTTGTAAACTTCTTTCGCTCTATCCCTCTCTTCGCTAGAAGCACTGCCAGCTGCTATCAGAAATAACCACGCTTTCTTCTTCTCTGAGACCAGTGCTTTAAGTGCTTTAGTGGGAGTCAGAGCTGAACTTATAAAATAAAGCAAACTATGCAATTAGGAAATTGCTAAAAATATATCCAAATTTGGAATAACTTACTGAATCTTATAAACCTCATTGTAATATATTTTATAAACATTCAAGATAATATTAATAATTCTCAAAATGAAACAATCCCGAAAATATTCAGAAAAAAAAGGTAACGGTAGCAGCTGGGATTCGAATCCGGGTTGCAAATATAATACAATGAGGTTTATAAGCTATGTTCCAAAATTGAAAATTAATCCTAGACTTTTAGAAAAAGTCAACAGATGTCCTATATACATATTTATTAAATCGAATGGTCATATCCGAGACACTATATATACTGTGTTTCATTTTGAGAGTTGTTAATATTATCTTCAATGATTAAATTTATTGGCAGAATCAGAAACAAAGTAATTCAAAGTAAGATCATGTCAGATAATAAATAGTACAATGAGATCACTACACTTTAATTACCCTTCAAGTATTCTTTTGTCTGTAATGAAGAAAAAATTAAAAAATGGACACACTGCAAGATAAACCAATGCGAATAATATCTACTTAAATATAATATAAAAATAAATACATTCATACACATAGTTTTTTCACCATTGAGGAACGGCTGCGCTGCCTGTTTCATACAAAATTAATTTTGGTTTTGAGGCCAAAATACTCATCCAAAGTGAATGAAATATTTTTTTTTTAAATAAAGTTTTAGCAAATATCTAGTACGGATGAGAAGTATTTTATTCATTTTTATTTTAAATTATAAAGTATATGCCACGAACAAAAAAATCTAATTTCATAATTTTAGAGGCAACTTAGAAAATTTTTTGCATTTTAAATATATATATATATATATATATTTTCTATTCTTCGTTGAATATATATATATTATATTTTATATGTAAACATGATTATGTAAATGAAAATATGAAAACAAAACATTTTTAAAAAAAATGTATTTTCGGGTCGATATTTTAAATTATATACGGGAAGTTTGTGTTCCAAAGTAAATTGGTCGTTTTTAATTTAATTTAATGTCAACCATAATGCTCATTTGGGGGAGAGGGGGAGGAGATAGGGAATAGGTTAATGGGAAGTGCTTGGCTATCCAGATATGGTCACCAAAAACGGCTAGTCATTTCAAGAAGCGTTTCGATTCTCAATGGTGCTTTCACCAGAGCGATACTGAGATTATCTGCTACCTTGAAAGGTGCCGCTAACATGCCATATATTAATTAATGTGAAATAACACAAATTAATATAAATTAAGATTATTTCAGCTCGCCGGGATTTGAATCCGCGACCTTTGAATTGGTAGTCGAGGATCGTGAACGCTGAACCACGGAAGTCTTACATTGTGTTTTATATTTTATATCTTCATTTTATTCGCACAGGAGAGAATGAGTGTGTATTTATAGATGCATTACGTAATCGATGAAAAATTATGGGTAGGTAAAATACCACTCCTTAAATATACAATTAACACCCACAAATTATCTAGATTCACTTAAAAATAAAGGATTATTCATAAATCTTGGAAGCATTTTGATATTTCCATAGCAATGTGATAATCAAAGATGCTGGACGCTATAAAAATTACTAATTTGCATAAGTATTGTGTTTCACAAAACATGGGTTGTATTTGTCGATTCGTGTGAATCCGGTTCAGTACTAATCGTGGGTTATAACGCAATTATCGTGCAAATAAAATGTATTAAGTATGACGGAAAAGCTTCCTTATTCTTACATCTTTCTGCTATAAAAATCAATATCTGATAATAAAATTTTAATCGTATAATGTTTAAGTGTCTTATTTTATCTCCGTAACTGCTCTTTACACATATACTCGTATGGTATATGGTCACATCATATGACCCCTTTTAGTGAGGAAGACTGTGCAATTGTATGTTATATTAATTAACAGAATCTCACTGAACCTAACCTAACCTACTTTACCCTACCCAAACCTATAGTAACCTAATCCAACCTAACCCATGAATAAATTATAAATATTCTCTAAAACCTGAGCAAAATGCTGTCGAAAAGGCTTAATTGATTATATCTTATTGATTATTTAGTTTTTTTTTTATATTTTTTCATTTCGATGCTCGAGTAGGCACATATTTGTAACATATATTTGATGAATTAATATAAATAAAATCCATGTGTTGTTAAAAACACTTTATATCAGTGTGATGTGTAGATTTCTATCAAAATACCAATTAATTAAATTTATATGCAACCTTTCAGTTCTGAACTTTTGTACAAGAGAATTAATTAAAAATATTATCTTTTGACGCATAGCTTTATGTCTAATGCTTTCTTTCTATACAACATAATCAGGACACTGACATAATATGTTACAGTATAACATTTGAGTGAAGTGGAAGTTTCCTTTCATACTCGTGCGAATAAGATAGACAAAGACGAACGTCTGGTTTTAATTAGTATTGAATTTACGACGAACCTTAAAACAATAAAAACCTGATAACGAATCAAAGCCACATAACACATGTGTTAAACTTCAGGAATTAATAAATGTCAAAAAATAAGGCATGCCATACTTTTCAAATTGTTCAATTTTAAAAAAAATCTCGATAAAAGAGTGTCGAAGCTCAGACGAATCCGTAAAAAAATACGTTCTACTAAACTAACTAACTAACCATCACGCCGTTTCCCCGCAGAGGTAGGCAGAGAGGACGGGCCGCCAAACAACTCAATCATGGCATATACTTCTTGCTTCATTCACATTCATACATCGTCTCATACATTCTCTTCTATTATTCCGGCTTCTGACATGGCACGACTAAAGTATTTGATTCACTTGATCGTGCCATGTCTTCCTCTGGCGTCCCCGGCTTCTTCTTTCATTCACATTCGCGTCAAATATTATTCTTACACTCCTTTCTTCATTCATTCGCTCTACATGCCCAAATCATCTAAGCGTCCCTTTCTTAATCTTACTCATTACGCTTACATCAGCCTCGCATTCTTTACGAATCTCATTATTTTATATATTAGAATGTCGTTATACTAACGACATTCGAATATATAAAAAAAATTGTCATTGTAATATGTACCAGGACTGTTGGCATTGGTCTGGACCCAGTGGGACTACGGAAATCACACGTCAAAATATAACCGAACACGTAAACATATCTTATAAATTATTAACGTTTACAATGGGACAGGCCTAGTACGCTCAAATGACCGATATAGGGAGACAAAATAAAACTTAAGGATAGACAAATTATTAACGTTTCTAATGGGACAGGCCTAGTACGCGCAAATGACCGATATAGGGAGACAAAATAAAACTTAAGGATAGACAAATTACAAACATAAACAAAATAATAAGCAATAAGTGAAGAAAGTAAGTAAATAATTAATTAAAAATGTTAAAAATTGTAGGAATTTTTTTAATATATAATATTAAATAATAAATTTATGTAAGAAATTTGAAACGAAATATATTTTATTATTAATGTGAATAAAATGATGAAAATAACAGAAATGACAGCGAAAGGAGAGCACATGTACATGAATAGAGGAATGATAAATATGTTCCAGAAAAATGAACATGAAGATGCTAATGTCAAGTCAAAGCCTAAACAAAGTTTCGACAAAGTCAATGAATTGAGTCTTATTAATAGAAATAATTATATTTTCATTTTTTTTTTCCAATGTTTCTTCAGAATAACGTTGTCTATTCTAAAATGTATCCTGTTCAACCCATGAACCTTTTGAAAATATGTTTCACAGATATCCTTGTTAAAAACATAATTAATGTGACTGCCCAAAAGCTTTAAGTAACGAAGATTCCAAGACCCATTGTTATATTTATGATAATACGCGTGTACGAATAAAGATCCATAGATTCCGTGATTTATTACATGCGGGATATAATTGATGCAAATAATTATTTAAATATGATATTTCATTGGAATTAATGCCATCAAAATTATTGTACTTGGATATTAATCCAATCATTTTTTGTGTGCGTATCGAATACATTTCTACAAATGCGATTGGCAGAAGGATATTTTTTTCTCAATTGATTTTTTTTTTATTAGACGGATACTTACAGATATAGTATTTATTTTTCAGAAATACATTACAGTACATTTTTTCGTGACGATGCTTTAGGGTATGGGTTAATATTGAATACATTTTCTGTAATAATATCTCTCTCGTACGAGTATCTTTAAATAATCCCATAGCTAATGAAATAATGTTCTTCTGTTGCACGTTCGTCCCACTGTAATAGCCTGCGAACATAAGTTATTTCGAATAAAATTAATCGTCTTTCAAAACAACGGTGTCCGTGTTTGAGTGGTTACGATCCTTAGCTACGGATCCGGAGGTCGCGGGTTCAAATCCCGGCGTGCGCAAGTAAATTTTATTTGATTATATTGTGTTATTTCACAATTTATTCATTAAAAATAATATGTAGTAAATTTGCGGCACGTTTCAGAGTGGTAGATACTGACAATATCCCCCTGGTGGAAGACCACCATTCAAAATCGAAATCTTGCTTGAAATGGCTTTAGTCGTGTTTGGTGACCAAATCTTAAAAGCCAGGTATTTCCCCAACTTCCTTCTTCCCCATCCCCTTCCCCTCCTCAATGCCTTCGGCCTCACAACATACCCCAATTGGGATTGCCATAGTCTTACTGGCTCTAGATTGTTGGGAGCACTTGGGACTCTTGTGTGGTATTACATAAAATAAATAAAAAATTCAATTACACTTTGCCACTCTTAAGTGCCAGCACTTAAAAATGGTCATAAGCATCGCTTTTCAGGTTGCTAACTCAATCAGTATCACACATGAGTTATGTGTAAATTCTATACGGGTAGTTAGAAAAATGCGTAAGGTTTAAAAATCCACCAACCATAATCCTTAAATTCTTTGAAATATGTCCCAAAATATCTGAAAATAGATACAGTTTAAAAACCAGTGAATGTACCTTTGAACGTTTTACCTAAAATTCTAGTAACTTACGTACAGAATTTAAACGATAATATTTTTAGGATTGTACCATATACGTTTTACGAACAGATAAATCATTTGCAGTATTTCTTGAGTTGGCAATCTGCAAATTGCGTATTTTTGATTTTGACCGTTATTAGTTTGTTAAGCTGTCGGACATTTCATCTATACTAATGTTGAAAGGCAGAACAAATACATTTTTGTAGACGATAAGACTTTGCGATCATTTGAGGTTGGTAATAAATTAACGATTTTCATAAGTTTTATACATAGCCTAATGTTTGCTGCATACCTTTACAGCATGATGTATCATTCTTTGGTAATTAACCACAGATGATTTTCTTTCAAAACTGCATTCAATTCTGTCAAAGTCTACAGAATATGACTATTTTCAAAGACATCCCTCTACTTATAAGGAATTTAAAATTCAACGTGTGTATAGTACTTACTTATTCTAAGGCAGTGACGCATAACCCGCTGCCCGCCAGCCCATTTCGTGTGGCCCATTTGGCTAAATAAAATTTCAAAACATTTGTGGTAAACAAGCAGTCAACGGTTTTGATTCTGTTTTGCAAAAGGGTTTAGGGGCATGAACGAAAAATTTAAAATTTTAGCTGCTTTTGATGGGATCATATGATTGAGGATTTCGATTTATAAAATTTCTAAGAATTTCTTGACTATTTTTTGTTTGGAATCTGACTTCCGAATGATAAAAAACATCATTTATTGGTTTGACCTTGAAGGTCGCAAAATTTTCGCCTGAAGCACTTTTTGTTAGCGCTGTTTGAGATCAAATTTTGTTTCTGAAAATATGTAAATAGTGCGAGATATTTTGATATTTCTTATTTAATAGAAAAATCGTTGGGAGTTTCAGATTTACTTTGATCAAATATTTAACGTTTTCCGTTCTCTTTTACGAAATACGAAATGTATCGCAAAAAATATCTCGACTATTTTAAATCAACCGCAAAAAAATTATTTAATATTTCAGGATGATAAAAAGTGACAGCTTCTATTGCTTTCAAAAAAATTCCCTACGGCACTTTATTTGTGCGTTGTATTAAGAAGTTACCATTTTAGTGGGTTACCGACACCACCGACTGCAAAATTAACCATATCAAGCTAGATGTAGCCTGCGGCCCGCGAACAAATTGATGATTTGGCACTCTGGCTAAAAAGGTTGTGCATCACTATTGTAAGATGTTTGTATCATGGGCGTTTTATATAAAATAACATTTTAAAGGGCGAATGCGCAATTTTACAGAGAAAAAATCACCTGCACATTTCCCACTTTTTTTTAAAGAAAGACAATTATTCCCTGGTTACGAAAAACCTAACGGTGTTTATAAAACACATACTACCATCATTAAATGATGGGGGACTTAGCAAGCAGACAAATTGAACACACGAAGGCTGACGCACCCGATACGTTTGTCAACTCGACCACTGACCGATGACATTATAAGGCAAGTTAGCCTAGACCTTGATCTAACCCGCGATGCGGGAAATGCTTAAATTATAATATGTAGATAACTAACAAAGTTATTTGAAAAGTTTTACTCGTCTTTAACCCTTTCTACGAAATGTATAATATTTTTTTCATATAATATAAATTTTATTTAATTATTGAATAAATAGGTACGTAGGTTAACCGATGGGTTCTAACGCGAAAATGTGTGACACTTTATATTCCTAACAAATCGGCCTACCCACTCCCGTACCAAGATTGTATATTAATAAGTTTGATGCAATATTCAAGTACATAAATTGCATCATAAGTTCACAGTTAGTGTGTAAAAATTGATGGCAGTTTGCAATTAATTATAAGACGAGCAGTAGGTGGCAATCATTCCTTTGAATTGAACACATTTGAATATTAATACAAACTGACAGCCTTTTAAAATAGCTGTCGCCTACCAGAGCGGCATTCTCCTCTTTGTACACTATACAAACTTGAATATTGGTCAATGTTTTAAGGAAAACCAGATTTACACAAGTCTATAAAATGTTGCTTATTCATATACAAAGTTACAATTTACTGTTTTTTCCTATTCAATCTGGTGAACTTAAACTTCACTACCTATTGCATACACAGTGCACGGTAGTTGTTTGCCACCAGAAAAAGTATGTTGATAGGTAATGTAAGAAAGATTTTCTATTTTAATATATCTTCAGATATGTATTATTCATATATATGTACCTACCTATTTAATAATTGCATCTACCTACTTTATAATAACAACTAGATTTATAAATAATTGTTTTTTTATATATATATGAAAGATATATTCTCCAATGTACACTTTATATTTATGGTTTATTGTATCACCTTTATATAAAAGCCTTTTTTAGGAGTATTTAAAATTTCAATCATCATTCAATCTTTATCAAATACTACCTACGCCCCCTAGACTAGATGGCAATTGAAAAGCTTTATAATTCCTTTTTGTTTTTTTTTACGAAGTTTAAAAAAATACTTGCTTAACTTAGTAACATTATTATTGAAATTAATTAAATTTAATTTTTTTTTTTTAAAACTTAATATTTGGGTTCTACGAATCAAACAAAATTCGTAAAAAGCATTTACGAATGTTAAATTTGTGTGGCTTGCTATAATTATAATATAAACCCACAATTTGTTTTGAACCACGAACCATTAAGACGGAATATATTCCTGACGAAGGAAGGGTACTTCCGAAACCGGTCGGGATTATTATATTAAATTGAAGTGGTTCAAAACAAATGTATGTCTTTATATTACAATAACAATTATATTATCTTGTTGTAAGAATTCTTCTTAATAAATGAATACTTTTTTAATTTGTATTTTTTTATAGTGTACTTCTGTTCACGATTCTTCAACACAAGGCAACACTTTTTTTTATCCTTTGGCTTCCAGAACACAACTTTATAAAGTACCTATTGGTAACTCAAACTGATGAACGAAATTCCATGAAAAAGGTCGTATGAATTTTATAATGGTTTTCAAATCAAGCCCCAAAATATGAACTTTTTTCTTTCATTAAATTTGTGTGGGATTCTTATCGCTGTAAAGCTATTTTCGTTGGGTATATTTAATTTAACAATTAACATGACGCACGCCCAGATCTGGCAGTGCCCATTGTGAGTGAGTTATTAGTGGCAATCGGCAGTTATCGTAAAAGCACCTTATAATTACATGCAAAATATCCCAATCTTCCAATTAATCAACTACGTAATAAGTAAGTTTTATATATAAAATAAAAGTTCGTAATTCACCATCGACAACTTTATTTTATGGGCCAAGATTTTGTGAATTTTCAGAGACATATTTTGTCATCGTACTTTATTAAGATATTTGTTTTGCCATTTAACAAAAGTATTTCGGAAAAATCAGATAAATAGGTTGACTAACCACAAATCAGTGTTTCCCACTAAAAATTCTCTAATGGTGAACCCGAGTATTATGAAATTTACACAGCATTTTCTGCCTGAAATGTATGGGTCAACACCAGCGACGTGCTTTGCCCTATGGCCAAAGGTAGGCTGTGTGTAGTTTTTCAAGTTAGGGTAAGAACGTAAGAAGTGTGCATAGTCTCTTAGAAAATTCCCATTATATTGTCATTCACTAACTGTTGCGGGGAAGTGAATAAATTAGCGTACAAGTTATTTACCTATTTGTATATAACATGATTTTTTTTATAATATATATTTTTTCGTTCATTTTTCTTAGAATAGACACAGCTTATCAGCCTTTATAGACGAGCACTCCACTGGTCAACACAGTACCCCATTTACAGTATGCGTTGTGGTATCCACCATGAGCTATCGAACTTTGAAATATCAATTTAACTGTCAAAAAATAAATGTACAACTACGCGAATAGCGTATTCCAATTTTTTTTATTTATTTAATTAGATAAAGATTGTAAAAGTCGGGAGAAGCCGAATACAACTAGTAAAGAATATGCTCTAAAGATACTTAAAACTTGCCACTAAAAATAAAGTATGTTTCACCTGCAGCTTGACTTCCTTGATTTATTAGTTTATTATCCTTATTATGCGAAAATTAATAGTTGCGATGTTATTTCACGTAGCTTGTCGGCGTTCGTTTCAGTAATAAATGATCCGTGTTAATTCAATCACGTTAAGGTGTGTGCCTTTAACGTAACAATATCATCACCACTTGCGGGACATTTGCGAAACCATCCATGTAATTAAATCACGTTAAGGTGTGTGCCTTTAACGTAACAATATCATCACCACTTGCGGGACATTTGCGAAACCATCCATGATCTGTGAATGATCTATTATAACATTACCCAACATTACCAGTTAATCACCTTCCAATGTATTAAATATTTGCTAAAATGATCTCGATTATAGCTAACATATGTTGATCTATATATACACTTTACTGGATTTACGTTTGATCTTTTAATAATTATATACCACGAATATTATTTTCCTTCGATATAATATAACTCCTTTCAGCTGTGGAGTCTCGTAGTTATTTTATAGCATTCCTACAAGCAATGAAAGGTGAATCTTCTTAAAATTGCATATAAATGTTATAAATATTTAAATATATGACATTTAAATCAGTTTCATTTCATATTTTATACATCTGCTTAACTGAGGACGCTCTACTATGCAAATTAACATTGCGTTCAAGAAAGTGCAGTATATTACGAAGTTTGGAAATGAATTGTGAAAATTTAGTTACTCTTTAATTTATGACATTTTGTCTGGCTTCATATGATGGATCAATGAAAATGTCCAGAGAAAAATGGGTAAAATTTCAGCAAGAATGCTGATAAAGCTTCACCGCCATAAATATTATTATTACAGAATAACTCGTTCATACAAACCATACTCGGTCATTTATTCTTGCATGAACTTGTGATTATTTAATGTTTATTACCACTATCAGTCATTGTCATAATCCTGTTCGTGCGTTTTGTGAATATTGTTCAAATTTATATTAATTATAAATTTTCTTTTATTCACTTTGTTTTTTATTTAAAAAAACTAATGAATAAAACAAAGCTTGCAATTAATAATAACGTTAAAATATGATTAAAACGTTTTTATTTTTATCGGTATTCTAAAAACTTAAATAATGTAAGGTTTACCTCAAGAGCACTTAACAAAAATAGAAAATAACTTAAAAATACTTTTAAAATCCTTAACCACTCTACTAAACTTTAAATAGGCCTAGGAAAATGATGAAAACTGGATTTAAAACATACGTATTTACAAAAATATTGAATTATTTCCAAATGCCGCCGGTTGGGAACAGTTTCAGACTTATGGTACCTATAACAGTAAATCCAGGAATTGGGCTGACCGACTAGCTATGAACATTGGGTTGATAACTCTATTTAATCTCATTAATATAACAAATTCCTAGGGTATTATTATTTAAACACAAATACAAGTAGTAACGATAAACCACTAGTGTAGGTATTGTTTTATGTATAAAACAACCCGATTATTCAAAATGCACTTCTGGATCTAAGTTTACGTGTAATTAGTTACTATTCGTCGGAAGATTCTAACTGGAAAGAAATCACACGCTGAATAGCATATTCGTTCAACCCGAAATCATTCAACGAACTGATTAGCTGAATATGGGGCCGGGTTCACAATCTTTCCGTTCGATACGAACTTATCGTCTCAATATTACGATTAAGTTTTTGCCATTCCAAAAAGGCCTTAAAGGCTATGTATTAAACGGTGCAGTCTCGCTTGATTCCCACCACCCATTGTGGGCAGTTTACGCTATTCATTTGGCGGTATGGAAAGATCGCCATGTATCCGACGCTCCTTTCTTATGCGATTTGACGCATATAAAAAGATGGAGCACGGACTGGAAAAATCATTCCAAAGCCACTTGTCGTGAAGTCAGTAGTATTCCTTTGTTTGCTCTCTCACACGGATAACTCAATCGCCATGATTTCGGTAAGTCACTCCCTACCCTTTCAACGCTTCAGCTTAATACGGTCACCCCTGCTCTTGGGGCAGAAAGGCGCTTCAAAATAATAGCAAACATGAAAATATTTCACATGTTTAAAAAAACAGATTTTTTTTTATTTTATTTGAATCAAACCAACGACTTTATAGAAAAAACAAATCTCGCACTTTGTTAATGAATTACCTAGTCGAGATTAGAAAAAAAGCTTTCCAGTATTACTAATCTACTGTTTATTTCTAGCTGCCATTCTTTTAGCATTTCAAAAGTATTTATTTGCAATCAATAGCTTTCAATTTCATCTAAACCAGTATTACCTATTGTTTTCATAGCGAACCATTCTATCTCCAACAAAGGGTAATAAATATCCATCAGAAAGTTGATTCAATTTAATATTTGCGGTTTGGGGGCCATGGATATTATGTATTCGTAGTTTTAGAATTACCAATCTTTCGTTATCGTTATATTGAATGCAAATTTAGCGGATTAACCTAATTTCTAGGAAATGTGGACTAGTTGTAATAGCGAATACACGGTCAGTTGTTATGAAATAGGAACAATATAATCACTCGAATGAACGCTACCGACTGCGAATGGAGCAGTCTATCCATTATGATTATGATCAATGGAAACCGTGAGACAATGTGTTTGGGGTACTCCCAGTAATTACCTGTCCTGTGTACATACGTTTACTAATAAGTACTTCGTGATCTTCGATACGAACATTACCATAAACCGATATAGTACCCAAATTCACAAACAAATGTAAAGAGTTTTCATTTTTAATCGGTTAATTGATAATTTTTGTCACTCTTTAAAAAAATATCTCATTTAATTTGTTAGTAATTTGGGTATTATATCGGTTTATGATAGTAATTTTGCTAATTTTCGTATCGGAGATAACGAAGTATTCATTCGTAAACGTATGTACACAAGTAATTACTTCGCGAGTACTTCAAACACATTGTCTCACTCCGTTATTAAGGGTAATTTTTGAAAATAATATCCAGAAGTCGCATTCAAAATTAAAAATTAGATCTGTTAAATCAATCTGAAAATATTTTCATTACGTGCCCTAGATATAAATTCAATAACTTTTTAGGATAGTGTTCGAAAAACACAATAGTTTTGAAGTTGGCATTGTTCTTAGGCCTGTGTGACCTTTAGTGCTCTTAATTTTCTTGGCAAAAACCGACTTCTATACTAATTTCCATTCGAAGTATCTACCCATGCGATTTATAAGTTCCTACCTACTTAAAATTTTCACAAAATAAGCGTGACTTTAAAAAAAGTACAGTAATCGTATTAAAAATCCGAATTTCGAACAAATTTCATTTCTATTTGGCGGAATTCCCATAATAATTATTTGACGAATATTGCTAATTATACCGGCGCGCCGTGGGAAGTAATTCATTTTACACATGTCCGACCCACTGAGCTATTATCACGCGACACTGCTCGTAAAGGTGTTTCTTGGCGAGTTGATTATATGTTTTACAATGGACTCATAGCAGCAATTCTTATTATAATCATTATCTTTACCCCATCGATAAAATCACATGTTAAAACGTTTTTGAAATAATAACGCCATTCGTTTTTGGTACCTTTGTTATTGTAATAAAGATAGTGTGCTATAACGGTGCATTCGGTCAACTGCCAAAATCAAAATCGCATCAGAGTGTCATTATTGACGAAACTCCTCATTCTTCTGCCGCAATCTCCCATCGGATGTTAACTATCACCAGGGTATAGTATGTCTTCCTCCTGCAGAATTCAGCCCGTACGTAATGCACTCATACAAATAAATAGTGGGTTTCCTTCAATCAATCCTTCATCGGATCTTCGGTTCCTCGTGATGTTTCCAAAATATTGGAATTATCTTTTTTATATAAATTATATATATAATGCACACTCGCAATTTAAGAACGTTCGATGATAAACTTCTAAATTAAATTACTAATTATATCTATTAAATTACTAATTATATCTATTAAATTACTAATTATTACTATTATTTCTAAATTACTTTTAATTATATCTACTACAATTTTTTCTAGATATTTAAAATAAATGAATGATTATAACCGTTTCTGTTTCGTCCTTTTTCAGATCGTAGTATTCGCCGCCGTTTTGGCCCTGAGCGTCGCCGCCCCCCAGTACGGACACCAGTCCAACCCCAACCAGTTCATCCCCATCGTGCGACAGGCCCAGGAGGTCAACCATGACGGCTCCTATCAGTACAGGTAACACTCCCTGAAACTGTATGATAAAATCACCCCACGGTACTGCCGCTGAGAGCTCACTGTAACATCTCTTTCTTTTGAATCGTTTATCAGAAAGAGAGTGAGGTTACAACGATCCGTATTATTATTGCATAGTATTTGCAATTACTAGCCACGGTTCCATCAAAATGCTCCATGAGGATCTCCATGGCAAAAAAATCTCATTAATTATTATAGATTTAATCACATTTAGAATACGATTTATTTTTAAAAATTGTATACCTATTTGCAACTCGTTCAAGAGTGAAATATCTCCCGTTATGACCAAGATTCAGAATCGAAGCGTTGCTCGAAATGGCTTTAGCCATATTTAGTGATGAGATCTGAATATCCAGGTAATTCTCAACCTTCCTATGCCTCTCCCTAACTTCGTTCCATAGTTCAAATGGCTCCGGGAACTTGAAAGACTTGCGCGGTATCACAACAATAAATCATTTTATTAAAGCGTGCAGTCACTTTTCGGTTTTCCGATCAATAAATAGAATATTTGTACCTAGGTGACTATATAATAATGATGTGCCTTACTCATTCAACTTCTCTACCCCTCACTCATAGTTGACGGTGATATTATCTGATCTCTTGCAATACTAAATATTTCCACGCGCTAAACCTTTAAATATCAAACGATGCGTCACGTAAATATTCACGTTTTATTGTAAACTGCATTTTGCCATATTTACGTAATTACTTCCCAATGGATTGCGTATGCATTTCGTTTACGTAGCCTATCATTATGGGTGGCTATAATAATCAGATATTTCGTAACGTACATGTCTCACTTTGTTTGCAAGAGATTCTGCCAATGAAGAATATTCACGCATTTCTACACGGATCGTAAAGAACTATATAAAAGTGTGGAGAAAACTTAGTACGACTGTCGAAATACAACAGTTGGTTCATACACTGTCGATAAATCCAATGAAGCAAACAAACCCATCTGCAGAATTACGCTGAAAATAGATTCATTGTCACCTCTGCAACCTTTTCAAGTATTATATTTTAGCTGGGTAGTTAGATAATAAACAAAACTCTGCCGGCTGGTAGCCATGACACTTTTATCAAGTGAATAATCTGGAATCAATGAAAATTAACAATCGGAGATGTTTGCATTAACACAATGTTAATGCTAATATCGACTTATTGATCGTCGTGCTCAGCCGCGGGCTGAGGGTTCCGCCTTGATTCTTTGCTATTATTAGTTGTGCAATGTCTTGACACGCCCAACTCTGTGATATTCGCGGGATCAGCAATAATGTCCGTTTCTCACGGAGAATCCTACCAAACTACCATTAGTTTGCCATCCCGCCTACGCCTGTTTGCCTAACATTACCTGCACTTTGTAAGTACTATGAATAGACTGGCCAGGTGTGGTGCGGGTCACAGGTCACCGGGTGGGTAGGGCGATACTATCGGACGCATCCAAGAGTAGTTAATGAGATCGTTCGAGTCTTACACTCGTATCGAATCGATTTTACTTGGGTATTAACAGGGGTTTAGTGTCTCAACTATGTTGTGTTTTCAATTCATTAAATGAGCATAAAATTAAATATCACATCTTCATATTAATTATTTAGTAACCGGTATAAAGATGAGCTGCTCCAAAGATACCGCATCTTTCTTTAAAAACTGCACCTTACACTATGAATACCATAGATTCCATCTTCTGGGAAAAATTAGCTTCTACGGTGCATGTATTGATAATATGTATTATAATTTCAGCTATGAGACCGGAAATGGAATCGTCGCCCAGGAGCAGGGATACCTGAAGAATGCTGGCAACCCCGAAACCGAGGCTCAGGTCGCCCAGGGCTCCTACAGCTACACCGGTCCCGATGGAATCCCAATCACCGTCACCTACATCGCTGATGAGAACGGTAGCCACTTATTCTTATTCCTCGACATCCAACTTTGGACATACCTAATGCCTTCCTCAAATTTCTCCAGTTTTGATGATTCTTCGCGGAATCCATCTGAAGCCGACAGTTCTTTTCAGATCGTCAGTCATTTCACCTAGTCATCTGTGCGCTTCTCTTTCCAAACCAAGGATGCCATACGATGAAATTGTAAATCTGACTTAACAGTGTGAATCGTGAGTAAGACAACGATGAGCACACAAACAGCTCCATAAAATCTTGATCAAATTGTTTGTTTTTCCAGGTTTCCGTGCCGAAGGCGCTCATCTGCCCACTCCTCCCCCAATCCCAGAAGCCATCGCCAAGGCTCTTCAGCTGATCCAGAACCAGCCCCAACAGCCCCAGCCCCAGTACAACCAGAACCAGTTCAACAACCAGAACAAATACAACCGTCGTTTCTAGATACCAGCTCCCCCTAACCTAACCTAATCTCACTTATCCACACGATTCTTTCAAAACAGTTTCGTGCAATCGACAAAGGCCAGTCATCTCGGTATTACTCTGTAAATTTTAAACAAGATGTTGGAAACTCAATAGACACTATATCTCAATAAATAGTGTCATTCGGGTTTCGCATCTCTGTCTATTTCTCTCTGCGATCAGCATGTAGCATTAAGTAAAGAAAGAGTGATGATATTAATTTATTGATTTTGTTTCGTCGTCAAGTAATGTTTATTTACCGACGAATATCGAAGTATTATTTTTATAGGCAATGAATCGTTATTCGCACATTTTCTTTCGTGAGAAAATAATGAAATGATGCAGGTTTTCTATGTTTGTAAAATATACATTGCAATATTTGCATTGTAAACCAAAAACACAATAAATAATTAGCTCAAAAATAACATCTATTATTTCCCTTATAATTATTATGATTATTCGTTTACCCAACGCCTCATTTACACATCTAATTAACTCAACGTGGGTAAAAGTGCCAACACAAACCTACAAATAGGTGTAATAATTTGCAATGGAAACTAAATTTAGAAACATAAATCATAATTATTCAAAAAGTTTTTTTTAATTATTATTTCAATACGTAGATATATTTATATATCATATAATATAATAGAAAGTATATAATATTGTATAATAACTAATGACAATTGAGAATATTTAAACAACTGAAAATAATTCAATTTAAAATGTGTACAAATGCTATTATGTGTTTTCAAGTCGATAATAGTTCCCAGCTAGGAAGATTGCCTTATGATAGGTATATCAAACGTGTATATGATAAATAAACTCAAGCTGTTCTAAAACGTAAACAAAACAATAATACGGCGAGTTGAATCCTGCGTGTATCAAACGTGTCATATAGAGGCACATCCGAGTTGGCAAACAAGATTGTCATAACAAAATACGAGCAAGTCAAAACTTGTGTTCACACCTGCAAAACTTTATCAAAACAACACACGTCAGTTGAACGACCTCTGAAACAAACAAATCGTCAACAACAATAAATGCAAGTTAAATCCTGTAAAAATACCTCCGTATACCCAACATACGGCCTATAAAAACCCATACACGTGGTACGTCCTCTTGATTCCTCTCACGACTCCGACCAAGTAACATCTCCACTGTAACGCTGCTCCACCGTAAAAATCAGCCAGCATCATTTATCTTAAATCTACCCGGACCTGCTCTCCTCACCAAGTGAGAGATCTTCACTCTACCCGACCTGCTCTTCTCACCAAGTGAGAGATCTTCACAGCCATCCAGCCTACCTACAAGCTTGCAGCAACCGGTCCGACCCTAATGCTGTCCCCGGATATGCCGCAACCTGAGCCCGACAGCCACCCAGCCTACCCACGAGCTTGCGGCAACCGGTCCGACCCTAATGCCGTCCCCGGATATGCCGCAACCTGAGCCCGACAGCCACCCAGCCTACCTACGAGCTTGCAGCAACCGGTCCGACCCTAATGCTGTCCCCGGATATGCCACAACCTGAGCCCGACAGCCACCCAGCCTACCTACGAGCGTGCAGCGACCGGTCCGACCCAAATTCCGTCCCGGATACGCATCAAACCTCGCTCATATGACAGTTGACACCACTTTAAGCGATCGACCATACTGGCCGGTGCTACAAATCAAGTACGCTCCGGGCGACGACATACCCATTTGGAAACTACCAAACACCTTTCTCAGGAGGACTAGCGAATCACAATAGTGATGCGTCCCTGTATGCCGGTGCCTAAATATTTACACTCCCTTGTGCGGGCCTACACGTCTTGTACAATAGGTATGAATAAATTTAAGTGATATTATTTAATAATCTTTCAGAGTCTCCTCTACACAAGCCAATTAACCATTTGGTTATCATCGGAACGATGTAGGAGTATGACGTTTTGCAGGTTTTCATGTTTAAGTCCAAGGGAATTTTGTAATATATTTTCAGTCCAAGATAAGTGTTTTGATATTTTGCCGTATGCAAGTCAAAATAAGTAATACTATGCAGCTACTTATAAAGCTAAATATATAATATATACAGGGTGTTAAAGGACGTAACTAACCAACAGTTTCAACTATAACCAGCGATTCCTGACATTAAGATGAGTAAGAAATCTGAATGAAATTTTGGACTCTTTTAAACATTTAATTCAAATTCAAACAACAACAAAAATCTTTCACATGTCGTCACTGGTCAATCAACCGAGTAACCGCACAATCCCCTGCCCCGACCCTAACTGTCCAATAGCTACTGATTTTATTAATATTTTAATAAGTGAAAAAAAATATAAAGATCATCACCGAAAACCAAAATGCCAGTTACATTTTTTGCTCCAAATATGGTCAGGAATCACTGGTTAAAGTATGTCAGGTACGTCTCAACACCCTGTAAACATTTTTTTATTTACCCTAACTCCACACAGGAGGGTCTCAGGAAAATCGGGGCATATATCATATTTGGGGATGCTGAGTGAAGTGGAGGGTATTTTTAAAGAAAGGAGGGAGAGAAAATTCATGGAATGAAAAATATACGAAGGGTGGGTAGGAATCTGAGGGTCATTGTGTCCAGGAATGACGGTCGTATTAATCCATCCCCCCCACTGCGGTGTAAGGCGATGGATCGAGAAAATCGGCTGGAGAGGTAGAGGGGTCTCCATCAGCCGGCCACTCCCGATCCGGCCCAACGGGCAATTGGTGGACAGAGGCATCCGCCGCACAAACGTTCTCTTAAAGCATGGGTCGGCAACCAGCGGCCCGTGAGACGTCTTGGCGTGGCCCGCAAGATTCTCGTGACGGACGATATCATACACAACGTGAGTGAAAGGGAGCGAGAAAGGGAGCGAAGGGTGTCGTTATGTATTACTGTGAACTAAGAAGGCAAAGCCGAGGAGCAGTATTAACGATTTTTTTTTTGTGAAAAGAAATTTGAAACTTCATGGAAATGAAAGGAAAGGCAATACACGATTTTTCCAACAACCAGTGGGTTGTAGATCTAAGGTTTTTAACTGATTCGACTGCTGAATCTGAAAACTGAATCTACTCAATACACGTTTACAGGGAAAAAAAATTATATGCAATATGTATTCAGATGTTAAATCATTTGAAATGAAACTAACATTATTTATCAAGCATATCGATGAATGAAAACTTGATAATTTTCCAAATTGCAAGAAAGCAATAAAAGAAGCTGAGATAAATTTTATTTGAGAAAATACTAAAATGAAAAGTGCATTAATACTACTTTGGTTTTGCTGATTTCAAAAAGATCTCACGTAAGATGGAGATTTTTGAAAACCCCTTCGCAGTGGAAATCGATAATGTCCCAAGCGATTTGCAAAGTGATACCACACTTAAAATTATATGCAATATGTATTCAGATGTTAAATCATTTGAAATGAAACTAATATTATTAATCAAGCATATCGATGAATGAAAACTCGATAATTTTCCAAATTGCAAGAAAGCAATAAAAGAAGCCGAGATAAATTTTATTTGAGAAAATACTAAAATGAAAAGTGCATTAATACTACTTTGGTTTTGCTGATTTCAAAAAGATCTCACTTAAGATGGAGATTTTTGAAAACCCCTTCGCAGTGGAAATCGATAATGTCCCAAGCGATTTGCAAAGTGATACCACACTTAACAATGGCTTTTAAGAAAAAACAACTTGGTGAATTTCTATGGGAGTTTGCCTTCTGAAAACTACAAGGAATAAACTTTTTCAATCCTGAATTATCGAAAAAACAAACAATGTTCTCGGTTATCGTATTCACATTTACACGCAATGTTACGCGTCTCTATTTCAAAAATGCAAGGTAATATAAAGAAAAACTTGCAAGTCAAATGCAACCAAAAAAATCTCATTGATTTTATTAACTGTAATAAATGTCCTAAAAATATACAATAAGCGTTTTATTTTTAAAACTAAAATATTTGTACACAAATATTGTAGGTATACTATAATGTCATGTGACCCAAGTGCGGCCCGCATTAATTAATACCCACGTAAAATATTTGGCCCTTTTACAACAAAGGGTTGACCAGCTAGACAAAAATTTTAACTAAAATATGTATTTATTTCTATACAAAATTATACTTACAACATTGAAAACAGCCTTATGTATTATTGTAGTATTATGTTCTGAAGATAAAAAAATTAAAACAATACATACGAAACATGGCAACGTTGTAAACACGACACTTTCGATCATATACGAGTATACCATTCCTTTCGATGCTCCAGTCGCTTGCGCTGAGGTCAATCTCTTTCGGGTGTGCACGCTGTTCGCTTGTTTATGGTCTTATTTTATATCGGGTACAAATTACTGAAAGATGAAAATTAAAGTCTATGGTATATTTTTTCAGATTTCTTTAATAATTTTCTTATTCAACATAAATTTTACAATTAATTGAAAAATTATAAAAACAATATTATAACAAATCATTTTACTAATAGGAATATTTCCGTGCGTATTGATCGTTATCTTCGATCTCGAATACTTTCTCACTCCCGCATCGCTTCGTCTCTTACTAATTAGGGCGAAGGATGCGATTGGTTACCTTCTCACCCCCGCTGCTTAGGCTTAGAGATGTGACCTCCTGGAAGGGATGTCACAGCTTACATGACCTATAAAAGGTCATGTTTTAGCTCCAGAGAGCGAGTTACTTCCCGGTGCCCAACGCGCCCCTTCAGCTACTTCTGGCAGGTCTGACACAAGATACGCTTAGTTAACCGTCTGCTTGGAGTTCAGCTAACCCAGAGGGAGAGCGAATTCCCGGTGCCTCACGCGCCCTTTAAAATACCTCTGGCAGGACTGACGCAAGAAACGCTTAGTTAATCGTCTGCTTGGAGTTCAGTGACCCATAGGAAGAGTACTCATTCGAACCCTGGTGGTAGGACTGACACAGGTATATCCTGGTTATCAGAAAACCGGAGGGTCGAGGGAACCGATAACGTTCCCTATGGGAAGACCGAGACAGGTGTAACGCGATTCTCAGTGAACCCCTACAAATAGATATTAAGATCATTACATGTCCCATTATTGTTGAAATTGATATATTGTCGTATTGCTAATTATCTTGTAAATTGATTAGACCCGAAATAAAGATTTAATGTGTTTTCCGTACAAAGTGTGTAATATTTAATTAACCCGTTACAATATCAATATTTACAATTATTTGCCATAATTTAATTAGACTTTCAAAACCGTGTACCTATCTGAACCATAAAATAAAATAATTTTCATATAAAACCATTCTTCATCTAAAATTTTTACTAAAATTCATGTCCTCATTTTGAGTGAAGAAAATTAAGTAAGAAAAAAAAGTCTCGTGGATAATTTACTAAAGGAGAACATCACGTCTTTTCTTATGGAACACCACTTGTGTTTTTTTGAAAATGGGTTGAAGTAAAAGGAAGTACATTTTTTTGTTCATTTTGTGTTCTTCCTGTAGTGATGTGTGATGAAGGACTACGCGGTAGGCTAAAAAAAGAAATTGGTTTATTGTATTTTTTTTTATTAATTTCTATAGAATTCTCTTAAGAGGAACGGCTGCGCGGCCTGTTTCATACAAAACTTAATTTTGGATTTGAGGCTAAAATACTAACCTAAACCTAATGATCTTTTTTTTCATCAAAAAGTGTAGTAAATATCTAGAACGTATTAGAAGTCATTTATTTATTTTTGTTTTATTTTATGAAACATAGGCCATTAAAAGAATTGATTTTTCGCGATTTTAGATACACCTTTAACAATTATTTGGGGGCTAAGGGCGATTAATAAAAAAAATTACCCTATCTACTTTGAAAACATGATGAAATATTATTTTTTATTTTTTTTAATGTATTAAAATAATTATTATGGTGGACTTTAAATTAAATTGGAACCAATTCACGTTGGAACACAAATTTGCCGTATATAATTTAAAATATCGACCCGAAAAAACTTCTTTTTTTAATGTTTTGTTTTTATGTTTTTATTTACGTAATCGTATTTACATATCAAATATATATTTTTTTAAATACAATAAACCCTCAAATAATTTTTTAAGTTGCCTCTAAAATTACGAAAATAGTTTTTTTTCCATGGCATATACTTCACAACTTAAAACAAAAATTAATAAAATACTTCTCATCCATGCTAGATATTTACTAAACCTTTAATTAAAAAAATATGTAATTTAGTTTGGATGGGCATTTTGGCCTCAAATCCAAAATTAAGTAAGGTATGAAACAGGCAGCGCAGTAGTTCCTCTTAAGGTAAGGTATAAGTATAAAAAATAGATATACATATTTATATATATAAATTATAGAATTTCTCCTCACTAGGAGATCTTGTGCTGAGGCGAACTAGTTTTTGAGTAAAGGAGTTTCAGCGACTTCTATATTTCAACTTCAAGTTTACTTTTAACCACTTTGAAATACAGTCAAGCCATGCTCTGCCTCTTTGGAGGTATTTGTCCAATCTTGTTAATGAAAAATAATAACAGTCATCTGCAAAGATAATTATGTATCCTTCGATGGAACGATTGGTAAGATCATTTATATAAATGAGAAATAATATTGGTCCTGATACGCTTCCTTGGGGGACACCATACGTAATTGGTAGAGTTTTGCTGTTTTTTTTTTTAATAACTGTTATCTACCAGACATGTAGCTCCCAAGTTGGTTTAGAGTTGATTTTGTCATTCCAATTTTTTCCAGTTTTAAAGATAGTATTTTATGGTTAATTGTATCGAAAACTTTTTGAAGATCAATGAAAACTGCCAAGCATTTTTTTACCTTCATTCATTTTTTGTATAATTGTATTTGTTACTTTAGCTATAGCATCACCAGTACCCAGGTTTTCCCTAAACCCATATTGCGTTAATGATAATGTTTAATTAAAAATGTAAAAATTTGTTTTTTTATCACTTTTTTCTGAAAGCTTTGTTGAAATGCTAATTGGTTGATAGCAAGAAATATCATTTTTTGGACCATTTTTTATAGATTGGTATGACCGTAGGAATTTTAAGATAAGATGAAAAGTACCTGATATTGATAGATTTACAAGGTATGTAAGGGGGTAAATTAACTCATTTTGAAGTTACTTGATTGAATTGCTTGTCGTCAGGTCCTTTCCCGATGAAGTGTATGAATTTAGGGAGGCTATAATATTTCTTATTTCATCACTTGTTATCTTGTTTATATGAAGGCTATTTTCTTGATTTGTACGTTCATTCCTCTCTGTTTTATCGACGATGGCTGAATTTTGTTTAATTTTATTTGCTGAATTTGAGCCTATATTTCAAAAAAAAAATGTTTACATACTCAAGAAGTTTGTCTGGTTGGTCTGCAAATGATGTAGGAATCATATTTATATTTAATTCTTTAATAGTTTTTTTCATTGTGCTTGGCTTTAACATTTGTAATTTCATTTATTATCTGCCAGAATTTACGTGAATCATTATTAATTCCGTCTTTTTTTTATAGAATTTTTCTTTAGCAATGCGTATTACATGTATTTCGGTATCTTTTGTAAAATCGAAGCGTATGAATATCGTAAGGGTCATTTTTTACTTTTCTATGCAGTTCGTCTCTTTTTCTGATAGAGTTAATAATATTTTGACTTAGCCAAGGTTTAATGTATATATTTTATGAGATATCTTTTACACTGCAGTTTTAGTGTTAGTTATAATGATATACTGTGTAGTTTCAATGAAATAACTCCAAGCAGTGTCTGTATCATCTTTTTCAATGAGACTTGTTCAGTCAGTAATCTGTAACACCTTTTTAACGTTTTACCAGTTTATTTCAGACTTCGTCAAGACAGATTTCTTCTTTTGATGTACAGGTAAATTGTTTTTTTGTAATAGATAGAATTATTGTGTAATGGTCGGTCAGTGTGGTTGTATAAATTAACGCTTGAGTTTTTTATTAGTTTTACTAAAAGCATGATCAATGCAAGTTTTTCTTTCACTAAACACACGCGTAGGTTCATCAATCAGACTTTTGCATCCATGGTAAACTAGTATCTGCAAATAATCATATTTTTGGGTGGCCATTTTCCACGATATCAATATTTATATCGCCGACAATAAAAACATCTTTGATGTTTTGAGTAAGTTAAGCTCAACAGATAAGGAATTAAGAAATGGCTCCAGATTATTTGTAGAAGGGGATCTGTATATTACGAGCATTGTTGCGTCATTACCAATTGATATCCTTAGACAGTTTGAATAATTAATATTGATCTCTCTGACATCAGCTCTTAGGTTTTCATTAATATATGCGATTATACCATCATTTTTGTTGTATTATTCATTAGTGTAGAGTAAGGGACATATTTACCAATTTGCAGGAGATAGTATTTATCAGTCAACCAACATTCGGTAAGTATATTTGTATCCTAATTTATGTTTAAACTTTTTTATTAATATTTGTAGCTCATAAATTTTTTTATTAACACTTCTAATATTTTAATTCAATATATTAAAATTATTTCTTACATATGTAAAGTTTGGAAAGTTAGTTGTAATTATGTTATTATTCATCTTCGTAGTGACAGTATATATCTTACATACATGTATGTAAACATGATATGTATGTATCATACATGATTAAAATAATGACGTCACAAAGTGAAACACTTACAGAAGAAATTTTCTTCAAAAAATTAAGATATATATGTTTTAAATTACACTTTTTTTAATATCATCAACGTGCCTTATGTATATATTTTTTATTTATTTATTTGGAATACATCTTGTCATAACTCTCCCATCTTTATACCATACGAAGACATAATTTTTATCTTTAGCAATTTGTTTTGTTTTCCCTAGTAATTCTTTATGATACGGGCTAATTTCTTCACCAATGTATATGGTTTCGGCGGAGATGGCATTTAATTTCGGGTGTGCATTTATCCTTCTGTTCTGTATTCTTTTAACATCTATTATACCGCTGTGTTTCATGTTCAGGCCGGCCGACGCGGCTACTCTTTTCACAATTTCGGATGTTTTTTCACCACTTTTATGGTAATTACTGCGGGATTTATATTCCAAATCGGTTATCTTAATTTCTAGTTGCTTAATGATTATATTTTTCTCCCGCTGTTCTTTTTTTATAATTTCTAGTTCATTTTAAACTTTCTTATTTTGTAATAAAGATTGATCAAGTTTTTTGATCATTTCATCGTATTGATTACTAATAAAATAAATACATGTTTGCATTTCAGTCGTTTGTTTATCGATTTTATTAATACTTTCCTTTTTCATCGATTACATTTTTTTTCAATTAACTGAAAGATTTTTTCCATATTCTGTTTTATGCTCGTTAAATATAAAAAAAAAGGAAACATTGAATGTCTTCTAAATTCCCGAAGCCCGCGAGAACTCGCTCATGCTGCTTGAAGTCACACGGAATGCGGAACGTTGCCAAAATAATTCACGAGGCGACTGAATTTTCACCCAAACGAGCTACAAATATGAAAAAAATTATTAAAGATCACAATTCAAAACCAATCCCGTATTCCCCCCAGGAAGCTCTAGCTTTTATAATTAACAATAAATTCACCAAGCAGCAATATCTTAATATACGAAATATATACAAACAAATATATACCCCTCGTACAACATATGAGTGTTATCCTCCAAAAGATTTCGTCCTGATAACGAAAGTGTCTGCCAAAATTAAGTTACAGACTATTTGTGATTTCACAATAAATCGTCTGCTGACATCGACAAAAAAAATTATTAATTTTACCGGAGAAACAGCCGAAGTATTTGTAAAGAACTATGCGTGGTATTACATGCCAGCAAGTGTCCATAAATTTTTTTTTCGTGGAGAAGATGTTATTAGTTATAGCATTCTTCCGATAGGATAAATGTCAGAAGGAGCAAAATAATCTCGAAATAAAGATAACAAAAAAAAAAGAATTTCACACTAGGAAAACATCGCGTATTTATTTCGTGAACTACTCATTAATTCGGATCCTATAATATCCAGAATATCACCAATAACAAGAAAACATTCCGATGTATTGTTGTTATATATATCATTTTATAAATAATATTTTTTAACTTTTCCAATTTTATTACTTATAATTAACGCATTATTATTACTTATTTTAACCATTGTACTATACGTGTTTCATTAAAATTTCATTTTGTTTTGAAAATACTGTATCTATATTAATAAAAACACTTTGTTTTTTTTTTATATTTTCTTTTATTAAATTGAGACCCTTACGCATCATATTCCATCGCAAAATATTTTTGTCTAGCTGGATTAGGATTTGGGACCAATGTACGCCGCCTAAACCTGAACAAATCTCACCCCATGAACCCAAGTACCCTTGCTAAGTCACCAAACGTAGCGAACCGCATGAGGTGATCTATGGCATAGGTGTTGGTTATCCAACGAATGGCGCCGGTACCCAAACCCGTCTCCTAAATTGAATGCCCGCCTCCCAAGGAACTATTATGGTTAAAAATAATATTGATAATCACACAAAAGAAGACACAGAAAATAAAAAGATTCGGTCGCGACTGAGACTCGAACTCACAACCTCTAGTCTACCCGGGATGCGTATTTACAAAAACTATACCATTTCAGTTACGGCGAGGACTTCTACTGAAATAGAGTGGGTATTGTTAGCGCTAAATCACTTACAAAAACTATACCGATTCAATCACAGCGAGGACTGAAATAGATTAGGTATTGTTAGCGCTAAATCACTTACAAAAACTATACCGATTCAATCACAGCGAGGACTGAAATAGAGTAGGTATTGTTAGCGCTAAATCACTTACAAAAACTATACCGATTCAATCACAGCGAGGACTGAAATAGAGTAGGTTTTGTAAGCGCTTACAAATAACGGTGTATCATTTGTATTTTTAAAAAATATATTTTGTAGTAGGTATTTGCAAGTATGTATGTGGCATGCATGTGTGTATTTTTCTGTGCTACACTTGATTGAATTAATAATCTGTAACCATCGATACAGTCTGTAACACTAAAATTAGTCACTTTTTTTTTCTTCGTTTTTTTTTTTGAGGCGTTTGTGTCATGTTTTCTTTTCAGTCCTCGTCGTAATTGAAACGGTATAGGTTTTGTAAATACGCATCCGGGACATACGTCTACTAACTGAGCTACCGAGACTTTGTTTCGATCAATCTCATACTTCCCTCGAGAATTACTAATACTATTTTTTTCAATATTTCCAATATTATATTGGATGCCATCTTTGTACGAGAGCACTAAGTTCTGACCAAACATGTTTGCGCCCATAGATAGTGTCTTAAATATACCTTTTTTATTACCGGACTCCTTTTTGAATTGCGTAATAAATTTCTTAATGATTTCTTTTTTAATTGATAATTTTCATCTGTAAATTTGATTTTCTAACCTAACATAAATTATAAGATCTTCAGAAAATAAAATGAAAGATTAACTGGATAAATTACATCACATATGTATATTTTTGTATGAAAACATAAAAGCAACACAAACGCCAGAAAAAATAAAAAGGAGGAGAAAAAAGGAGTGGCTAATTTTAGTGTTACAGACGATATCGATGATTACAGATTATTATTTCGATAAAGAAAAATACATAAAATGCACAGAAAAATACATACATGCATGCCACATACATGCTATAAGCACTTGCAAAACCTATTACAAAATATGTATTTTTAAATACAATGATACACCGTTATCTGTTAACGCTCTTAAATACCTATCGGTTTTGAACACCGATTTAGATACGCCTTGTTCTTGGGTACCATTTAACTGTTCTTCACTAAATGTACCTTTTTTCTTCTCTTGTTTATTATACTCGTATTTGATCTCCTCCTTATTTTGTCGGTTTGTAAATAGTATAAAGTCAGATACTTTGTTTAGGTATTTTATTAGATGTAAGATTAAAGAATTATGAACTAGGCACGTAGTGTACTCTAACAAAAATGTAGAAATAAAATGAGCTGAAGTACTAACTGTACCCTAGCTATGATGTAGGAGGAATGAGCCGGGATTTAGGAGATGTAAGGTTTATAAAGGAACTTTCAAAGAGTTACACCGAGATATTTTAGAAAGTTAGCGGGAATTCCTAGAATGGTCTTTCAGGTTCGATAACAATAGATTAGTTTATCTTTCTGATGATACTGTCTTTCTTTTTGAAGCTGACACTTGGCTAGATGTTTTTAACAAAGTTGAAACGGATATTAGAATACTTAAAAAATGGTTAAATATAAATACGCTCACACTGAACACCGAGAAAACTAAATATGTCACATCAAGCATAAATATTACAGGTCAACCACATGACGATTTCTCTATTAAAATACATACATGTATGAATCCCAATGAATATTGTCAGTGCCCCTACATTGAGCACACTAATCAGATGAGGTACCTCGGCCTCACCATTGATCCACACCTCAAATGAAATCTTCATACCCAAATCATTGCAAATAAAATAAGAAAAACCATGCGAAACTTTCTCTAGTTACAATACTTGAAAATGATTTATTTTGCGGTCTGTCAATCTATTATTGAGTATGGTATCATAGCATGGGGAGGTGGTACTTCATCTGCACTAGACCCAATCATAAAGGCACAGAAAACGATTATAAAAATAATCCTTAAGGTACCTCTAATTACAGACTCTAACTTAATCATTGAAGAAGATAATATGAACACATCCCAAATGAACCACGAAATCGAAAAAACAACACAAAATAAAAAGATTTCAGTCGCATCTGGTGCATCCCAGATGCGACTGAAATCTTTTTATTTTCTGTTGTTTTTTCGGTTTCGTGGTTCATTTGGGATGTGTTAATATTATTTTCTTCAATGATTAAATATTATAATGAGGTTTACAAATAAGTTATAAAAAATAAATTGAAACCAACGTAATCTTTAATGTAATGAGAGTATTTGACGTTCGGCAGATCTACGGTAAAACAATCCTCACTTATCTTTATTCAAACAAAAGTAAATACTATGAAAAAAGATTAAACACTCGTATCACTAGAAATGCCAACAAAGATTTACTCCAAATTCCTGTAATTCATACTAATTTTGGGCAACGGAATTTTAGGTGCTTTGCGACAAGAATTTACAACATTCTTCCAGTTAGCATAAAAAAATCTGGTTCACAAAAAAAATTAAAACACAATTTAAAAAATTGGATTAAAAGTAATGATAGGGCATTTACCGGTGCACTCACCCAAAATCGAAATTATTGATTCGACCATTTACGAAGCATATCTTAATATAAGTATACATTCAGAGGTATTTTAAAACTATAAAATAATTTGCAAAATTACTGCCTCAACACAGGCTAGCCTAGTGAGGCGGGTTATGTGAAACTTCAACTATAACTGTTATTATATTATTTTCTATTTTACTTTATAAACCACTGCACACTTACATTATTACATTATACATGTCGTTAATTATAGTTAAATTTAATTACAATAACGATATTATTATTTCTTTAAATCTTATTTATATAATAGACAATAAAGAGTCAAAGTAAATAACTTTGAATTTATTATTATTAAAGTAACGTCTGGAGTACCTCAAGGTGCCCATCTGGCTCCTCTTCTTTTTAACATATTTATTAACGATATTGCCGGTGCATTTTCTCACTCGCGTTTTTGGCTTTTTGCAAATGACAATAAGATTCTTAAAATAATAAAATCTTACTATGAGTGTATGCTTCTCCAATTCAATATTGACTCATTTAAAAACTGACCGCCTAGAACTAAATATTGATAAATCCAAAATTATGTCATTTTATAAAGCAAATAAACCGATCCTGTTCGATTATAAACTAAATAGTGTCTCCCTATCTACCGTCAGATCTATTAAGGACCTTAGTGCCACCTAAGACTGTAAGCTTTCTTTTCGTGACCACATCAATAATGGTACTAATAAATCACTACGACTTCATCAATAGACTAGCCTGTGACTTTAAGAATATAAATACCCTAAAATCTCTCTATTGCTCACTAGTTCGCCCCCATCGTGAATATGCCAGTGTCATTTGGTTTTCTTTCTATGCTGTTCATATTCATCATATTGAATCTGTATAACATCGCTTCTTATGTGGAATTGAATAGAGATTAAGGCGAGAAAGGGGCGATTACTCATATGTTGAAATTGAACAAACTATAAACATTTCTGCATTAGAAAATCATAGGAAAGAATTTGATCTTATTTGCATTTTTAAAATAATTATTTGTATTCTTGACTCACCTTCTTTGTTGCAACTCATTCAGTTCAACATTCCTTGCCGTGGACTCAGAAACAATGAATTTCTTTTCCTCGATAAACACTCTACTAATTATGGGTACCATTCTCCACTGTCCAGAATATCGAGATTCGTTAACTCAAGCAAGGGCCTTGAAATTTTTGGTAGCAGTCTGAATGATTTTTGTAGAGCTTTGCGAAATTAGAACTCGAAGATTATCATTTAGATTTAGAATGTCTAAAATCATGAACTCTGTGTCAGACGTGTGGCACACGGGCGAACTGCGGGGACAGTTGATTCCAATCTGCGGAGAGGACTGAAAGGGAAGGAAACACAACCTATCGTTCCCTAAAACTATGTTCAGGCTTTGACTTGGATGTTCTCTCGAATGTATATTTTTGTCCTCTTTTTGTCATTGCTTCATTTTTGTATAATGTATGTGGTGTTCTTTTTCTGTAGCTCTTGTTTATTTCATTTCGTGTTATGTATTTTGTGTAATTGGACATTGGTCCGTAAATAAAAAAATAAAAAATAACCATTATATTTTAAGCATTAACAATTAAAATTGACTTTTGGTTTTACCTTGGGAATAGTTTTATTGGGATATTCATAATTCTTAGACGGAATACATATGTTAATAGCTACAATAATAAAATGGTACCAGGTAACGTATTGTCTCTTCAAAATTAAGGTAAGCAATGGCTAGGAATTCGATAATTAGGTAGAGAGTTTAAGGTCAGGTGAGTAGGTACATAACAGCGCTAACAAAACCTACTATACTTCAGCGCTTGCCGTAATCGAATCGGTATAGGTTGTGTAAGTGATTTAGCGCTAACAAAATTTAATCTATTTCAGTCCTCCCGTAACTGAAACAGTATAAGTTTTGTAAATACTCAGCCAGGATAGCAAACTAGTTTTCCGGTGTCCTGTCCTAACAAGATCCTAGCTTACTAACCTATACCCTGTCCATCATTAGAACGACCTGAGAGTGCGCATGTCCTGCCCCTTTCCCCCACTACTTTCTCCGCGACTTGGTATCCACGTTAACACATTCAAAAACAGGTTTTTTTTTTATTCTGTATTACCTACCTACAAACACAAATTTAACTCATTTTATACATTTAAATAATTATGGTTATAATATTAAAATATACATATTGCATTTTATGTGGCATCAGGTTCATTAAAACAGCTAGGAAATTAATCCGAAATTGATAATATTATGATAATTTGACTGAACATCCACGGTATGAATGGGTTAATATCTCAGAAACGCGTGTATGGGCGGAGTTACATGGCCGTCGCAGCCGTGCGCGGGAGATGGGACGCATGCGAGGGGGTGGGTATGCGCAGTAGGAACCAAATTTGGAACTGTAGCAGGTTGTTCTTAAGTTAAACTCACAATAGCTTGGCACAAACAGAGCGGTTTACACGAAATTTTAAGCCAACATCATTGTGGTGACTACGGTAACCACACGTCCGCGTTCGTCCGTGGGGAAAAATGAACAGCTTACGTAGAAGAAACACAAGACTGAAACCGAATTAATATAAGAAATGCTAGAAAAACGTATTTGGAGAAAAGCGGGGATTTTAAGACGAAAGGAACGTGGAGCGTCTGTATTGCTTTTAGAAGAACTTTGCCATGAAGGTCTAAGCGAGTACAAGAGGGTTCTGAGAATGACGCACGATACGTTTTACGTCCTATTGAGTCTTGTGATGACAATTTTTTTTTGACATTTTTGCAGAGAAGCGTATCATCTACGTACGAAAAAACACAACGCATGGTAACCGTACACTAGCCGATCATGTACTAGCTAGTATCTACGGGCGGCCACACGAAGCTAGACACAAAACTAGGATAGAAAATTCGGTGGTGGGGGGCGCTAGTAGCGCTGTTAAACTATCCTGCCTTGGGACGCTAGCTTACTAACTAACTAGGTACAAACAAAGCTAGTTCTGTCTACACGTAGCTAGTGTTCCAAGCTTACTATGTTACTAGCAATAGCTTACTATCCTGGCTTGTTATACTAGCCTCGTGTGCACCGGGCATAATGTAAGAACACATTATAAAATGTCAGCATCTCGTCACTATTGTTTGTTATCGTTTACCAAAGTATAAAATACAACCGTAGCCGCAATAGATTCAATTTTTCCGTGTTTCTAATATCCCAAAGCTCGTTTTTGAGGTCATGCGAAACTATTGATGACCTCTTACCCCACTACCCTTCGGCCGAGTTTGTTGTTCTGGGGGACTTCGATGTTCATAATGAACAATGGTTAAAGTTCTCACGTTCAACGAACTCGGCTGGCCGACAGGCGGAATTCTTTACCCTTTGCCATGGGTTGGAGCAACTGGTTCACAACTATTTTATGCCGGATTACCCGGCTACGAAAACCCAACGATAAATTCGCAATCAGACTATGATTCGAATTCTATATTTAAATATAAAAGATCAAAAACGGTCCTCCGAACGGAGTAACTCCTGCAGCATCTCTGCACATAGTTTTTTAACATTTTTACCATTCCCATAATTTTAATAAAACATCCAAAACGTGAAGCTTTAAAAAATGCTTTAATTAAATTAGAACAAGATTATTTTTATAATAATGGTATTCTGAATATAGATTAGACCATAGACCAAAAAGCAAACTGGTTCAGGAGCCTACAAGGATTCCTGATGTCCAGACTCACCGCTCCAATCTGTTAGACCTATTTTTAACTACCGAGCCTTGTAGTTATGAGATTGATGTCACAGCGCCTTTAGGATCGTCCGACTATTACTTGCTGACGACAACAATCCCTATTAACTTCAGACCGCCAATCGAAAGGCTGAAAAGAAAAATGTGGCACTATAGGTCAGCAGATTGGTTCGGTCTGCGGGCGCACTTTAATGGTTTCCTATGGTCAGCTGTCTATTTTCAGACTTCGGATCCTTCCATATGTGCCCAGGAAATTGGTGAAGTCATCACATCTGATGGATGGCTTCATTCAATCAACCGTTAAAGAAACTGGTGTAGGTTCAAAACCGTGGTTCAGTCGACAATGCTCCTAAGCAGTTCGACGAAAAAACGCCGCTTACCGAGCCTACAACACATTTCGAACGTCAGTAAACGGATCAGCATATAACAAATTAACAAAGGAAAGTAAGAGAATCATCAATAGGTCAAAATTTGAGCACGACCTACAGATCAGCAAAAAGCTAGCTGCCTGCCCGCATGGCAGCAGAGCGTTCTGGTCACTAGCGGGCTCCATAGGTCGCAATTTCTGAAAATCCAGTCTCCCACCTCTTACCATACCCGAAGGTTCAGTAGCGAACACCGCCACCGAAAAAGCCAACCTTTTAGGGAAAATGTTCGCGGAAAACTCGGCCCTCGATGATCAAGGTGCCATCCCGCCGTCGATTCCTCACTTCGGTTTCTATATGAAAAAGGTGAGGATCCGGCATCGGGATATACTCCACGTCTTACGGGGACTCCATGTTAAGGCGATCCACCGGTTAAAATTCCAACGAATACGCGCTCCTTATGCAGGGGGCGACAAGGTTAAGATTCCCGCTTAACATCGGCCGCATGTTTTGATTTACGCAAAAGAACCATCACCAAAATGCGTGTTTTATTCTATTCTGTAAATCTCAGACATAATTATTAAAAGGTTTTACGGTCACATTGTAAAAAACTTAATTTACCATAATGAACAATACGACAACATCGGAAAAGAGATTCGTAAGTAGGAGAGTTTGCGCTTTAAACATTTTTTATTGTCTGATACTTTATTTTTTTCTAGGCTTATAAAAAGACACACCAAAAAATATCCGGTTAAACGAAAGGCCAAGGTGTGTTCTACCTGCAGTATTTAATTAAATCATCTATGATATTTCTAGGCCATCAAATTCTCAAACCGAAAACATATGATTTTTTATTACTTCCCATTGCATCGCCTTAATAAAGCTAGTGGGTCTGACGGAATACCTGCCTTGGTATTGCAGAGGTGTGCTGCAATTGCTCCAGTTTTGACAAAGCTCTTTAAAATGTCCTTGAAATGTGACTCTGTGCCCTCTGTTTGAAAAAAAGCGGTCATTCATCCTATACCTAAGAAAGGTGACCGCTCCAACCCGGCCAACTACCGCCCGATAACAATCACATCAGTTCTGTCCAAGTTGACAGAAGGTGTGATCAACGACAAACTGCTCACATACCTCGAGAAGAACAAAGTTATTAACGACCGTCAGTTCGGATTCCGGCGGAACCGCTCGTGCGGTGATCCTCTCGCGTATGTGACGCTTGTTTGGTGGCGGTGCCTGGAACGTTACGGTGAGATTCAAGCGGTCTCACTGGACAACAAACTGCCTTCTTACGGACTTCCCGTATAAGTGACCTCTTGACATGTGCACCAATCCACTGTTAACCGGATGACAGTACAGTCCATGATAGCTTTTTGTTTGACAAGCCCACAAAGGGCACACAAACTCCAACAAGTCAAAATATCTAAAAAAAATCCTTGATTCTGCGCAGAAACGGGCGGTCCAATGATAGATTCGCATATCTTAACAAACGGACTGCAATCTTTGGAGCACAGACGTCAGGTGGGAATGCTGTCCTTGTTCTACCGGTATTTTAATGGAAGATGCTCTGAGGAACTAGCGTCATTGATCCCTTCGGCGCCGGTGCATTGTCGGGAAACGTGCCAAACGCGCGCCCAACATTTGCACACGGTTGACATTTGCCATGTGAAAACGGGTCGCTTCTACGACTCATTCTTATGTTCAACACCACGGCTGTTTCCTGCATCCTACAACATGGGTCTCTTCAAGATCCAAGTTCACTCCTTCCTATCTTCTAAAAGACCCTCACACAGTATCCCCAAAGATGATATAGGCCTTGAGGGAAATTATTTCCACCAGGGTCTTCTGTGTGGAGTTACTGTAAAAAATAAAAATATGCTTTCAGATGTCAAAACATAAATATTAACTTATGTAACTTGGTTATTATTTCCTGAATTTCGAGATACCTTTTTAAACATTTTAATCTTTGATAAGTACTATAATATTTTTACTCATGCAAGTAATCTTTATTGTGAGTTTAGCGTTATATGCATTTTTTGGAGTGATCTTAAAGCTGATATACGAGTATGATCAATTTTATCATTCTGAACAATGTCTTCCATTTCATTGTGTTATGAGGTCACGCAACTAGTAATCATTCGTCTTTTTTTTCATTATGAGTCACAGGAAGCAGCATGATGGATATTACTAGTACTTCAAGGTTTGATTTGTTTCACTGATGTAATGCGAATTTAATTTAAACGACGTACAACGAACAGCGTAGGTACTAAATACAAAAAAATCTCTACCCAGTGTATCGCAGTGTGCGCTCAGCGTATTCAGCGCAATCCAGCATTAAAAATAGTTTTCCGAGTCGCGCTTATATTGTCTATTTTTATGACATTACTAAACTAAATAACTAGAATGCTGAGTTGCGAGAAAACGGTGCTATAATTTTACAAAGATCTATTATTTCTAGTTTCTAGGCCGGAACCGGAAACAAACCTGAATATATTTTATAGTTCTACTTCTTTAAAGCATGAAAGGTCAATTTTGCGTGATTTGCCCTGTTTTTCGAAGATTATAGCTTCTATTATTGTAATGTAGCATCTTTTAAATCAGTTTTTCTATGGAGTGTATTATGTTTACAAACTTGCGTCGGCGTCCTGTGTCAAAATTGGACAAAATGAGCAGTTTTGGGCGGGTGTAAAACATTTATAAATTTAAATATTTGTTTGAACTACGTAATCGCCAATTAGTATTCCGACGCCATAAATGTTAGTGTATCGTGTGAACTCATAGTGACATAAAAATGGGGTGTTTTTCGAGTAAAACTTCTGTGCAGAATGCACCAACAACATCAAAAAACTGTACTGATGTATTATGGTTTGTTATTTATGTGGCCTTCTGGGTGTTGATGGTAAGATTTAAACTATTCTTTTGAAATTGCATTTTAACTAAATGATCTTTAAAAAAAAAGTATAAAGCTTAACATTCTTGTTTTGCTAATTACCGTAGATTTCTCCCACTCATGGGTGTTTCGGTACAGAAATTTAATTCAAGCTACTTTCAAAAGTGAAACGACGCATGCAGTTACAATTATGTAATATAATATCCTTGATATGTCGTCCAATAACGGCAATGACACTCATCACAAACTTAAATGATTAGGTTACCGAAATAATAGAGAAATTTCTTAATCAATAACAGTATCATTATTTTGTGGCACCATTTTAATTAAAATAATTAATAAAACTTTGTTTTAACCACTTTATCGTTGCAATAAAACCGACATGTGTCTTTATATAAACCCTGAAGAGGTGAACATTGCTCACAAATTAATTTTCTTAGCAAACTAAGCCGCGTAATACTTTCCAACTATGATAGTGATAATCAAGAGATGTTAACTATTTTCCAATAATTTAATTATTTGTTTTAGATTATAATAGCGGCGTTTGCCTGTGTATATGGCAACCCGCTAAGGATTATCAATGGGTACGATTCTTTCGGCAATACATGCGGATTGAAGCATAACGACAAACTGTCGCAATTCCCCCTCTCTGGAATAAATACTTATGACAAACGTTACTTGCTATTCCTAGATGTGAAGCATCTAAGGAAATCCCTAAAGATATGTGTGAAGCAATGTCCTAGCAGGAGACTGGAGACACTCGATCAGATAAATCAGTTTTATAGAGAGACAGGATCTAACCTTTGCCGGTATGATTATGATTTCAACTCTCCCAAACCTGACTCCTCCAAGGTCATCAATGACCTTCTGGGACCGTGTCCAACTCTTCCGGTGTATGAGAGCATTCCCGTGCTTCACCGATGCTTCCCTAAGCCGGTTAAAGAAATTGCCCAAAAAGTTTTCTCAGACTTTTACGAGTACCTAAATAGCTGGGAAACCATAGAGCAGATATTGGCCGATTTGTACTCATCGTGGAGGGAATTGCTGATATTTTCATTTGTTGCTTTTGGTAAGTTACTTATTATTCATTATATATAATTTAAATCCACTTTTAAAAATCTATTGTCCTGTTCGATATATTTGCATTTTCTGTTAATTTAATTAGCACGCTAGGCATGTTGGCCTACCAAACCACTTTAGCCTATGGTTACTTGTCTTTCTGCATTTGAATCAAACCAATGTACATAGTATTATTATACTAATTGAGTTACAAAATTTCCAAATCAGATTTGTATATTTTAGTTATCTGATGTAGCTGAACAAGTTTGATTTTGCCATTATCTAAAATTCAAGTAGCGATATCTCAAATAGTAATTATAGGCATATATTTGGGCTGCAAATCATTACTACGTTAATTATTATGATAATTCACAGATTATTATTAATTGATTCCTGAAAAAATATTTGTATGATCTGTGTATTAATTAGCTTGACAATCCGATATTAAGATATTTCCACCAGAAATCATATTTTAGTTGCAAAAAGTAAGCACCGTTATTATACCGGCTATAAAATAATTGGTTCCTTATCAAAAAAAATTATTTGTTTGTTTATCATCCGGTTATATTGACTAACTAACTAACTAACTAACTAACCATCACGCCGTTTCCCCGCAGGGGTAGGCAGAGAGGACGGACCGCCAAACAACTCGATCTTGGCATACACTTCTTGCTTCATTCACTTTCATACAACGTCTCATACATTCTCTTCTGTTATTCCGACTTCTGACATGGCCCGACTCGAGTATTTGATTCACTTGATCGTGCCACGTCTTCCTTGGACGTCCCCGGCTTCTTCTTCCATTCACATTCGCGTCATATATTCTCCTTACACTCCTTTCTTCATTCATTCGCTCTACATGCCCAAACCATCTAAGCGTCCCTTTCTTAATCTTGCTCACTACGCTTACATCAGCCTTGCATTCTTTACGAATCTCAACATTTTTCACACGATCATACATGGTTTTACCACACATTCGTCTCAGAGATCTCATTTCTACAGCATTCAGTCTACTTTCATCCTTCCTCTGCCAGTTCCATGCCTCACTGCCATACATCAGGGTTGGTATCAGCACTCCATTGTGGACTGCTAGCTTCGCTTCCTTGGACAACTTTTTGTTTGCGCCAACCGCGTTCAGTCCTCCGTTAATGGAGTTTCCTGCATTCACCCTTCTTTCAATATCCCTATCAGTCTTTCCATCTCTCGTAAACATACTTCCCAAATACACAAACTTGTCTACCTGCTCCAAGTATTCATCATTCACAACTATATTGCACACTGTGTTCGTACTCTCTCTTTCAAACACCATGACTTTAGACTTACTTACATTCATCATTAGCTCATTCTTCATACATACTTCGTTCATCCTAGATACGAGGGACTGTAGATCTTCTATACTATTAGCAATCAGCACCGCATCATCAGCATACAACAGGCAACAAACTTGCAGACTACTCATTTTTGCGCCCAAGCCCACCTCTTTCAATTCTTGCATACAATTATCCATGTATAGATTGAATAACCACGGTGACATTACGCAGCCTTGCTTAACACCTTTGTGATGTCAAACCACCCCGTAAAATCACCGTTTGCCCTAACACATGCAACGCTTCCCTCGTACAGAGATGCGATTGCCTGTATAAGATTTGTATTCACTCCATACTTGGACAACACCTTCCATAACTTTTTTCTATCAACTCGGTTGTATGCTTTTTGTAGATCTACAAAAGCACAGAAAAGTTTCTGGTTTTTTGCCAGAAACTTCTCTGTGAGCATACGCAGCGAGAAAATCTGATCCATGCATCCCCTTCCGCTCATAAATGCACCTTGCACATCCCATATTTTATCCTTTGTTTTCATTTGTACCCTTTCAATCAATATCCTACCATACAGCTTTCCAACTGAACTTAGCAGGCTAATAGCCCTGTGATTTCCACATTCCATGCGTGACCCTTTACCTTTGTATAGAGGCATGATCACAGCCCTTCTCCAATCTAATGGGGTGTAACCCTCCTCTAAACACTGGTTAAAAAGTTTGCATAACCATGTGAGAATTATACGGTTATCTCCTTTAAAGTATTCAGCAGCAATATTATCGAAACCAACAGCCTTACCATTCTTCATACATTTAATTGATCTCTTAATTTCATCCATGCTGATTTTGGGAACATTCACGCCATCGTCATTCATACCTGACTCGCCACTGGAATCACTATCACTCGGGTTGCTTTCGAAGACCTCTTCAAAGTATTTCATCCATCTCTTTTATATCTTTCTCATTCGTCAGCATTTTTCCATCTTTCGATTTTATCACTTTCACACATCCGCTTTCTGGACCATTCCGGGACCTTTTGACTTCCTTCCAAAACAGTTTAATGTTTTCTTGGAAGTGGTTTGTCATTTTGATCCCCTCTTCCTCTTCCAGGCGTTTCTTTCGTTCTTTCACTCCAGCACGTACTCTTTTCTTGCATCCCTTATAAACTTCTTTCGCTCTATCCCTCTCTTCGCTAGAAGCACTGCCAGTCGCTATCAGACATAACCACGCTTTCTTCTTCTCTGAGACCAGTGCTTTAATCTCATCATCCCACCATGCATCACCTTTCTTCCTACCTTGCGTACTTATCCCACATACCTCTCTAGCAGATTCACAAAGGCTCACTTTTATGTGATCCCATGTTTCGTCTATGCTCAGACCGTTCATATCCTTATCATTCAATCTCATCTCTACACAATTTTCATACTTACTTCTTACATTATCGTTCTGCAGTTTTTCTATTCTGACTCTAGTTGGAGTCGACACCACTTTCACTTTAGAGCGCCAGCCGCGGAAGAGATTTACTCTCGACACAACCAGAAAATGGTCGGTTTCTACCTCAGCCCCTCTGAAAACTCTTGTGTCTGTGGTGACGGCTCGCAACCTAGAGTCAATTACCACAAAATCGATCATTGACCTTTCATTTCCTCTTTCCCACGTATATTGGTGGATACCTTTATGATTGAAGAAGGTATTCGATACAAAAAGGTTCCACTCTAAACATACTTCAAGCATTCTGTTACCATTATCATTTGTTCTTTTATCTCCAAATATACCTAAGGTTGACTCAAATCCATCCCGTCTAACTCCCACCCAATTGTATTATTGTAATTAGGAATAACAGTAACATACCCTATTAATTAATTGCTGGATCACCTACTAGTATAAAATTGATATTTTTTTATGCCAAATCAAATTTCCAGTGATTAATTAAAATTGTTCTCTGGATTTTTTATTGACAACCATTATAACATATTTTTAAATAATTGCTTTCTGGTGGGGGTACTCATTTTTTTGGTACTGAAACATTATTTAGGTAATACATGATTACTCCAATACTAAAATCACAAGCTTGAAACGTTGCAGGGATATCACTGGTCATGGTGTTCATCCTCCACTGGTTGGCAACCCTTGTGTCATGGATCTTCATGATCGCCGTCTCCATTTCCTCCGTTCTTGGCACAGCCCTGCTGTGGTACACCTACTACGAGATACGACACGGCCTACGCCAAGTTCCCGATAATATGATTTTGCTGGTAATACGTCATTCTTTTTTAAAAAAATTATATTGTGACGAACAATTCAAATTCTCACATACAAACTATATTGAGGTAGAAATTTCATGCACAGGCCTGGGCAAGAGAGAGGGTTGCGTATGAAGTTGCTGGATAAAGCCTCGACAAATTTTTTTTTAGCAGGCGGGTACAGTTTAGAAGCCTGCAGAAAAGACAAGTTCTGAGAGGCCATAGAAAATTTAATGTTTTTTTTGCGAGATTGTTCTGGGCAAGAAGAGTTTACGGCTGTATGAGAGCCTGAGCAGTTGAAACATTTAGGTGGGAATGAAGGAAAAGGACATCGGTCCGCTGGGCTTCGTCCACATTTAAAACATTTAGAAAGGAATCTGCATGCAGCTTTGGCATGACCACAATAGTTAGGTAAGTATATATTTATGCCTGTAATGAGTTATATAATAAGTAGATATGAGTGCAAAGAAATTGTCTTTCGAAAGTGATGACGACAGATTGGAAGGATTTCCAGGAAGTGCTCTCAGAGGGTAATTTGCCCTCCTGGCTTTTCAAGGTTTCCCGATATGTTGGGGGATTGAAAGCGATGAGAGAATTTCTTTAATGGACAGATCGGCCGAGATTCCTCTGATAATATATTAAATATTGTTATGTAAACTTTGAGTTCGAAGATATATAAATGTTTTTAATGAAGCACAGAACCTGTGAGGATTTCAACAGAAATATGAAAACGTCCCTCAGCTTTATTCCTCCGGGCTTGATTGAAAGGTTCTCGCTATTTGATAAGAATTAACCAATCGCTTTCCTTGCTCAGTTTTTTGGGTGTAGACTATTTATATGGACCACAGGAATGAACAAAGTACAAATTAGTTTCAGGAGATTGGGGAAGTGGTACTGAGAACTGTGAAGTTAAAAACGACTCTGATTTGGTCGGAGAAAAGGAACTATACATCCTTTTTGGAAGAATTTAATTTGATAGATTCACTGTCTGAAATTTTGGAAGATTCGAAATCTGGGGGATCTGAAGATTTCCTACTAGGATGTTCAGGGAGGAACTATGCAACAATATCCTCCATTCCTTTACAAATTCAGGAAAAATGAATTGTAGTAAGTAAAGTAACAATTAGGTAAGAAAGTTTATAAATATCTGGTAAATCAGCTAATGGAAGTACAGTATAACCTCGTTTTTACGTGCCCGGAATTCACGTTTTCCCGGCAATTGCGTGTAATTTTCTCAGTCCCGAGGTATTTCAGTACATTTAATTTCCGCATTTATGTTTTTTTTTCCCACGATTTATGTCGGAAATATTCAAAATATGCGAGTTACGCGCGCTTGACAATGATTAAGTCGTGACATTCGAACGACGTAAGGTGGTTGGAGGGAAAACTCTGTGTCTTTAGAACGGCGCACGTTGATTGGTCGGCGAGCGACGCTGTGATAGTGTTTTGTATACACTCCGTCTGTCATCAGTCTTACGAGTTTCAAGTTCGCAGTTTATTTATTTCATATTACTTTCGGTTTGATTATTATTCATTTTTACGTCCTCATTCTTTCAAACACATAATGTCTAACCATAGGAAAGCTTTGTCAGTACAAGAGAAAAGGAACATTCTCGAAAAAATAAATAAACACATTGGCTCACGCGTTTTTCTGGCCTGAAATTTAGGAATACCCATTACTACTTTGGCCACAATCATCAAAAACCGTGAATCTATTGAAAAAGCGCTATTCAATGTGGACCCGGTGCGAAAAAAAGTGCGCAGGTCAGTAATATTCCCGTCAGCGGTACAATCATTCGTGAAAAGGCGCTGCGCATCGCGAATCGACTAAATATTGAAGGATTTACTGCATCGAATGGATGGATAGATCGTTTTAAGAAGAGGCACAATGTGGTCTACAGATCAATTTGCGGAGAATAGCAAAGTGTTGATTTGGACATTGCTGAAGATTGGAAGCAGACAGATGTGCCTACATTAAGTGCAGACTACTCTCCCAGAGATATTTTCAATGCCGATGAGACTGGGCTGTTATTCAACGTTCTAGCTTGTAAGACTTTCAACTTCAAGGGTGAAGCCTGTCATGGAGGAAAATTAAGCAAGGTTCGTCTCACTGTTCTCTTGATTACAAATTCAGATGGCAGTGAGAAGCTTCCCCCGTTAGTGATTGGGAAGTCTGCAAAACCCCACTGCTTCAAAAATGTCAAGACATTGCCGACAAAATATGCAGCCAATAAAAAAGCCTGCATGACACCAATCTTATTTGAAAAGCAGCTTACTGCATTAGACGCTTTGATGGGGAGTAAAACATCAAAAAATATTACTATTCCTCGATAGGTGCCCAGCTCACCCCACAAACTTGACTTTGAGGAATATTCAATCGGCATTTTTTCCTCCTATCAATACAAGTGAACTGCAACCCCTGAATTTAGGGATAATTTGGGTATTCAAGCACTACTATAGAAGAAACTTGGTACAGAAGTTATTGTGTATTGTGTGAAATAACCGACTCTACCATCAAGAATGTTTCCGGAAAGCTGGGATATACAAGGAACAGGATGAAGACGTACCCAGTACCCAAGAAAATATCCAGTGTGATGTTATAGAAGGCTGGGAAAGGATTTTAGACCAACCCCTGGACGATTATGTAAACCTTGACTCCAATGTTATGACATCAGACTTGGTGGAAGTTGATGACATTGTTGACAGTCATTTAACACCAACAGATTTTTCTGCTGAAGAACTGTCCAATGAAGAAGAGGTTGATATTCCAACAAAAGAAGAAGCAATGAGGTTCATCGAGGGTTTAAAAACCTACTTTACAAGCATTGGTGATATTCAAGATGACATTTTTAAATGTTTATAGTCTTGAAAGAGAATTACATAACAAAAAAACAAAAATGCAATGTCCCTTAAAAAACGTGAAATAGGGGTTATACTGTAGCTCCTGGGTGATTTAAGCAGAAATAATATGCATTATCATTTAGCTTGCTTGCTGATATCTTTCATTATTTTTTTTTTTTTTATTGGCTGTTTTGTGTTTGTTTTAGGAATCTTTGAGGAATGAAAAGGCATTCTTATGGTATTCAATCATCGCAACTGTCATCACGGTAAGTTTCCCAGTATGAATACGTAACGCTAGAATCATATTATGTATACATGTATGCTAGAATAGGTACATGATATTGATCTGAATATATTACCATAAATTATTTTTTCTTAATGCACAACGAAACTCTCTTATAAGGTTTTTCAAGAGACCAGAAAAAACTTCTTATATGTGGGAAACCCTTATAAAAAACCAGTATGGGGTTCCAAATAAGGTAACTTTTTTTAATTTGAGTTTCAAGGTACTTTAAAACAAAACTTGCATGGGTCTTATATGCTGGTTTAAGTGTAGATACAGTGAAACGCTCTAAAAAGGTTTTTCAATAGATTGGCAAATAAACTTTATGTGTGGGATAAATTATACCATTTTACAAATTCAGTCTAAAGGACCAAAAAAAAAATCTTAATCATGAATGCTTCTTAGGAGGGCTTCACTGTATTATGTTTAGTAATATGTAAATACTATTAATTTTGCAGGTTATTTTGTTATTGTTGGTCTTCTTCATGCGCACCAGAGTATCCTTCCTGGCAGCATTGTTCAAGGAGACCGCCGCCTGTCTCGGGGCCATCCCCGGCCTCTTCCTGCAGCCCCTCATCACCTTCTTCTTCCTCATGATCTTCTTCATCTTCTGGCTGTTTGTCATCGTAAGTACCCCAACTATTCCTGTCTCGATCGATCATTATACACGACCCACTGCCAAAATGATTAGAGTTTTCTTCCTCGTGATCTTCTTCATCTTCTGGCTATTTGTCGTCCTAAGTACTCCAACTATTCCTGTCTTGATCGATCGTTATACACGACCCACTGCCAAAGTGATTAGAGTCAAAAGGATCGATCAATGCGTCTTGAACCATGTTGACGTATACCATAGGTGTATAAATTGTGTAAACCAGGCGTCTCGAGTCTCGAACTTGTTTCTTTCGGAAGTTTTATATTGCAATACTTTTGAACATTTGTTCTATGCCTCGTAACAAAATTATTCAGAGGAACCGGTTCCTTACCCAGAAATTTATTATCCTCACCCTTCCTCAAGAAATCAAAAATTTCTAAATCCGAACATATTCATACGGATCAACCTTTCCGCCATCGGGAACTGGTTCCAAAAGTAACTGGAAAAAGAAACGATTCCATATCGTTCTCCGGTAACTGGAACATCAATGGCAACCTATTTCAGGGAAAGGCACCAGCCAATATATATCTGAACTATGTGTCCGACAAGACCCAGGTGATAGACAGCTTTCTTTGAGGTCAGCAGATTTGAATGGTGCTAACCGATTAGTTGAACCCTCTCGGTCAAATAAACCAGTGTACTATGATCGCGCTATATCCGGCCCGGTCATCTGGAATAAGCTTTCTCCAAATATTGCTAACATCCAGAATTTAGCAGAGTTCAAACGGGTATTAAAAACAAAATTATTCAAAAAATCTTATCCGATATAAAACATAAATTCATGTGCGTAAAAACAGAATTTCAGGATATTTTTTCTTTTAATCCTCCATAGCTTATTTAGTTGCGGTTTTTCTCCCCTTGTTATTTAATTCCCTTAGTATCCAGTGAAAAACCATGTATATAATGTCATATAATTTTCTCTTGCTCTGTCGTTATTTGTACCTGTGATATTTGATTATTTACACCCTTAGTTTCTAAATTGTTATATTATAATATCTGCTCATAAATATTTTATGTCATAGTTTAATTTCCGTATATATATATATAGAGATCCCCTCCCATACTATGTTGATCAGACGCGATGGTAAGCTAGGAATTTGTTGATCCACCCTAATTTGTTGGTCCAATACCAAAGCAGGCATATAAACGTTGATCCAAAAGATCAACTTTCGTCATAAAGATTTTGCTGTAAAACACGCCCATTTTTCCATCACATATACATTTTACACTTTTCCCTTTGTTGATCCGATTTGAATGAACCAATCAGGGCGCTTTGTTTATCAAAGGCGTGCACGTGGTTCTTCACTGTGCTCATTTGTTGATACGATTTAAATGAACCTATCAGAGTGCTTTGCTTATCAACTGGTATATCTGGTTCTTAACGAGTATAGGTACCGCCGCCCCGGAACGATTCATTGGATAAACACTACCTCGATGATTTTTTTGCGAATAACGTACAAGAGTCCCAACTGCTTCCAACTTGGGAGATTCAATTTCGGAGGCAGGTGTAGACACCGCCACCCGGGAACCATTTAACGGATAACCAACGCCTCTGCCATAGGTCACCTCAAGTGGTTCTTTACATTTAGTGACTTAGCAGGGGTGCCCGGGTTCATGGGGGTCAAGTTTGTGCACGTCTTAACAGTAGAGTTTGTATGAAATGATATATGATTTTTCTATGAAAATTCCGCACAAAAGTCCCAACCGCACAAGAGTCCCAACTGCTTTCAACCTGGTAGATTCAATCTAGGAGGCAGGTGTAGGTACCGCTGCCCAGGGAACCATTTAATGGATAACCATACCTCTGTCATAGGTCTCACCAAGTGGTTAGATTCGTTTGGTGAATTAGCAGGGGTGCCCGGGTTCATGAGGGTTAAGTTTTTGCACGTCTTAACAGTAGAGTTTGTATGAAATGATATATGATTTTTCTATGAGAATTCCGCACAAAAGTCCAACTGCACAAGAGTCCCAACTGCACAAGAGTCCCAACTGCACAAGAGTCCCAACTGCTTTCAACCTGGTAGATTCCATCTAGCAGGCAGGTGTAGGTACCGCTGCCCGGGGAACCATTTAATGGATAACCACACCTCTGTCATAGGTCTCACCAAGTGGTTAGATTCGTTTGGTGAATTAGCAGGGGTGCCTGGGTTCATGGGGGTGAGATTTGTCCAGGTGTTAACAGTAGATTATGTATGAAATGATAAATGATTTTTGTATGTGAATACCTCATAAGAGTTCCAACCGCACAAGAGTCCCAACTGCCTTCAACCTGGGAGATTTAATTTTGGAGGCAGGTGTAGGTACCGCCGTCCCGGATTTAATGGATAAGCAACCCCCCTACCATAGGTCACCTCAATTGGTTCGCTACGTTTGGTGACTTAACAAGGGTGTCCAGGTTTATGGGGGGTGAGGTTTTTCCAAGTCTTAAGAGGAACGGCTGCGCTGCCTGTTTCATACATAACTTAATTTTGGATTTAAGGCTAAAATAACCATCCAAACTGAATAATGTATTTTTTTTTAATTAAAGGTATTGTGAATATCTAGTATGGATGAGAAGTATTTTATGTATTTTTGTTTTACTTTATGAAGAATACGCCATGAGAAAAAATCAATTTTCACAATTTTAGAGGCAACTTATTATAGAAGAAAATTATTAGCGGGTTTATTGTATTTTTTTTAACTTATTACATTTGCTATTTAAATATGATTAAGTAAATAAAATTATAAAAACAATACCTTTAAAAAAAACGTTTTTTCGGGTTGATATTTTAAATCATGTACGTCAATTTTGTGTTTCAACGTAAATTGGTCGATTTTAATTTAATGTAATGTCCACCATAATGCTTATTTTAAACATTTTATTTCTTTTTGGTATTATATTTCAGTGCATTTTAAGAACATGGACCAAAACTTTTTTTTTGAATCACCGCTAGACCACAAATAATTGTTAAAGTGCCTCTAAAATCGCAAAAAAATCAATTCCTTTAATGGCCTCTATTTCATAACGTGAAACAAAAAAAATTACTTCTAATACGTACTAGATTTTACTATACTTTTTGATGAAAAAAATCTTAAGTCCAAAATTAAATTTTGTATGAAACAGGCCGCGCAGCCGTTCCTCTTAACAATTAAGGATGTATAAAATGCTTTATGATTTTTCTATACGTATACTGCACAAGACAAACTGTTTACAACTTAGGAAATTGAATCATTTAATGGATAACCAACACCTCTGCTGTAGGTCACCCCAAGTGATCCGTTATGTTTGGTGACTTCGCAGGGGTGCCCAAGTTCATGGGGTGAGGTTTGGCCTCTCCAGCCAGATTATTTCGACCCATCATTGCCTTGTACCACAGTGGGTTGGATGGATTCATACATCACTCCTGGACGCACTGACCCCCAGAATCGCACCAACCCCTCATACCTTTTTCTTGCCCAGAACTTCCTTTCTTTCCTTAAAAACACCTCCCACACAGCATCCCCAAAGATGATATAAGCCTTGCCTATGTGTGGACTTAATGTATAAAAAAATCTGGAGCCAATGGGACTACGGCATATGTTGTGTTAATTGACTAAATTGTGAAATATCAAAAATTAATCAAATAAAATTGCTTAAATGGCTTTTGCCGTGTTTTGTGACCAGATCTGAATAGCCAGGTACTTCCTCACCTTCCTCTACCCATCTTCTTTCCATTCCCTCTACCATCAGCCTCACAAAATACCCAATTTTGGGGTACAATAGTCTCACTTGCTTGAGCAGGCTCATATGAATAAAAGTTAGTTAGGTACGCTATTATTTGTTTTCATTATTTAATGTTCAAACGATGAAACAGTTTTACTAAAATTTATAATAAAAATAAAATCGGGAAAAATATATTTAAAAATGTAAAAATGTAATGTACTTAAAAAAATTATTATTAAATAATGTTGGCGATAAACCGTTTTACTAAATTTAATAATATAATTAAAACCGTGGAAAAATATTTAAAAAGAAAACATTAATAAAATCGGCACAAGTTGGATTTGAACTGTAACCACCGTTCACCTAATTGTCTGTTGGCGGAAATTGCGAATTTTAGCTATTTATAGTAATTAATTGTTATTTTTGTTAAAAATCATGTATTATAAATTTATTGTTTGAGCACTGTAAGATATATGATTTTTGTATAAAAATTGATTGAAATGGCTTATGCCGTATTTTGTGACAAGATCTGAATAGCCAGGTACTTCCCCACCTTCCTCTAACCCATCTCCTTCTCATCCCCTCTGCCATCAGCCTCACAACATACCCCAATTTGGCATGACACAGTCTCGCTTGCTCCAGAAGGTTAGGAGCAGTTGTGCGGACCCTTGTGTGCTGCTCACATGAATACAAGTTAGTTAAGTATCGTTTAACTAACTTAAGCTAATTTTTTTTTAATCTTATACACAATTTTGATTGTAGGGCTACAGAAAAGTTATAAAAAATATTAAAAAAGAGAAACTCCAATGCAGGAATAATCGTAATGATTAGAATTACAAATTGATAATAGCCTAAAAACAACATAATTTAAATAAAAATCCTTTTTTTAAAGTACATACTAATAAGATTGTTTTAAGTTTATCTAACTAGCAGTCACACCGTGTCCCCAAAGGGGTGGGCAGAAAGGACGAACCGCTGAATAACTCGATCTTGGCACACACGTCTTGCTTTATTCACGTGCCATGACTTGGGCATCCTCAACTACTTCTATCATTTAATTTCACCTCATATATTATACTTTCAATACCTTTTTCTTTCATCCACTCTACATACCCAAACCATCTAAGAATACGCTTTAATCAGCCTTTCAATATTTCCATATCTTCAAATTTTTTAACACAGTCGTATATATTAAGTTAGTTTAAGAAACATAATTTACCTATACCTACGTAATTATAATTTTTAGTATTATCTCTGGGGTATAAGATAATAATAGTAATAATAATAATTGGATGATTTGTATAGCGCCGCTTTTGTGAAAAATCACCTCAAGGGCGCTCTAAGAGAATGCAAGAGAAAATACTATAATTATTATTAGGTCATGCATTAGAACATTATTTCTTTCACGTAGATATGTTTGATGTCGTTGATGACAGCTTATTTGATAGTTTTATGAACATGATAAAAAAATATAAAATTTCTAATCTAGCTCAATTGAGGGCAATATTTGCAAACATGCAACATTCCACTATACTTGAAAAATTAACATTGATTGCCATTTCATGGAGAAAAACTCGTTTTGGCAGAAACTTTAAAAACCGGCTTATTCCAATTCCATTTAAATAATAAAATCAATTGTAAAAATCAAATAAATAAATCAATTGTATATGATGTTCCTCAGGGTAGTGTTCTAGGTCCAATTTTTTTTTTATTATATATTAATGACCTTTGCAAATTATCATTCTTCGGTTCTTCAGTTGCATTTGCAGATGATTCTGTTTTGGTGTTTACTGGTGATACTTGGGATGAAACTTATGCTAAGTGTGAGTCAGGATTAAAGATTGTTAAAAAGTGGCTTGATCAAAACCTTTTAACTTTAAACACACAAAAAACTAAATATATTACTTTTAGCATTTCTTCCGTAAGTCAACCCTCTGTAGACCGTTCCTTAACAATGCATTGTTGTGTACACGAGTGCAATTGTCAATCTTTGGAAAGAGTAGACAATATAAAATATCTTGGCTTAACTATTGATAAATATTTAAAATGGAACGATCATATTACTGTATTAACAAACAAAATAAGAAAACTAGCCTATATCTTCAATACCCTAAGAAATATATTGGACAAAGTTACACTAAAAACTGTATATTATGCTCTTTTTCAATCTCTTCTTTCATATAATGTTGTATGTTGGGGTTCATGTTACAAGACTACACTAGAGTCCCTAAATGTTGCTCAAAAATTAATTTTATAAATAATATACAAGAAATGTTTTTTATATCCATCACACCGATTATACAGTGAAAGTAAAATTATGACAGTAAGGCAATTGTACATAATACAAGCTCTGTGTAAATTTTTTAACAATATTGATACTGCTATAAGGTCACAACAAGTGCGCAATACTAGAATGGGTTCTTCTCTAGTGTATCAGCCGGCAAATAACAGAACATCATTTGGACAAAGGAGTTTTTCTTGTAAAGCTCCTTTGTTATATAATAGGCTCAGTGACAACATTAAAACTATAGATAAGCTAAATTTATTTAAAAAACGTGATCAAAAAATCTATGTTAGCTGAGAGTGGTGATTTCGCTTTATCCATGTTATCCCTTATGTTGTAATCAATGTTGAAACATTATATAATAATAGTTGGATGATTTGTATAGCGCCGTTTTTGTGAAAAATCACCTCAAGGGCGCTGTACAAATATTTCCTAACTAATTATGTACAAACAGATACAGAAAAACATACTTACCTGGCAGGTCGCTTCAGATGAACACAGTTTTAGAAAAATTTATTTATGGAGATGATAGTTTTATGTGGTTATTTGTTTCTCCTTTTCTATTGATGTTACATTTATTAGATGATTGGTGGCACAGGAAGAAGAGGTGGTATTTGTTGAATTATTGGTATTAATTTTTGGACTGGAAAGTATTCATAAAATGAATTTTAGGACTCGAAAATATCTATAAAATTACCTTAAAAAGCGTAAGAAGCTTTTAATAAATATTAACGTTTTTTTTTTTTACACTTTGGTTATTTACAGTGTTGCGGGCTGTGGACGCATTTGCGCACCGATGCGTGAATTTTTAATTTTATTATTTTATTTATTTATTTTTACTTATTTATTTAATGACTTTAGGTAAGTACTAACCGGCTAGCCTAGCTAAACAATTTACAGGTGAATTTCTTCAATTTATGGATACGATTGTCTGAAAAGATGTGTTTTAAGTTTAGTTCTGAATTCTGTTGAGTCTTTGATAATTCTTAAGTCATGCGGCAGTTCATTCCAGGCTTTAGGTCCTGACACTCCGAAAGCACGATCACTGAACTTAGTATTAGGTGTGCGCTTTGGTTCCTTCAATCTGCCGATAGCTGATGACGCTGCTGACCTAAGGGTGAACTGCCGTGAGTTGGTATTTTCGGGAATACACAGTTCTGATAAGTAAGCCGGAGCCATTCCGTTAAGTGACTTAAATACCATCCAGCAGAGCTTGAACTGGATTCTTTCAGGACATTTAGCCAGTGGAGATTTTTGAGATGCTCTGAAATGTGAGAATATTTAGATACGCCGGTGATAAGTCTTGCTGCAGCGTTGAATACTGATTGCAATTTGTTAATTTGGTATTTGGGGAGACTCGCATATATTCCGTTGCAATAATCTAGACGTGACACAACGTACGAATTGACAAGCAGTTTAGTTGCCTCTGTTGGCAGGTTTCTCCGTACTGCTTTTATTTGCCTCAATTGAAAGAACCCTGTACTTACAGTTTTGTTTACTTGACTTTTAAGGGAAAAGTCTGCATCCACATTGACACCGAGTAATTTAACACACGTCTTCGGAGTAATGTCACTTCCCGAAATGTTTATTGGGGAGTTATCAATGATATGCTGACGTCTATATATACGCTCGATATTATCATTATTATGTACTTATTATTACTTACTACTATTTACTTATTACTTTCTGATTACTACTTATTACTATTTACTTATAATTATATTTTTTTACCTACATTTTATTATTTACTTAATACTATTTACATAATTTTATTTTTTATCTACTTATTATTATTTTTTATCTACTTATTATTATTTTTTATCTACTTATTATTATGTACCTATTTTTATTTTTATTTAAATATTATTTACCTATTTTTATCATTATTGTGTACTTATTATTATATACCTATTAATATTTTCATAATATTTAATGTGTATTATTATATGCTTATTAATATTTACTTATTATTATTATTTACCTATTATTATTATTTAACAATTATAATCTAAATTTTAATTGTTATTGTATATCTACTACTAATATTTACTTATTAATATTTACTATTATTTACTTATTAATATTTACCATCATTTACTTATTAATATTTACTACTCTTTATTCATGTATTATTATTTACTTATTAGTATTTACTGATCATTATTAAATTGTAAAGCCGCTCATCTCAACACAGGCCTGTCCTAGGGAGATGAGTGTCTAATGCTTTTGTTGTCATATTTAAATTTAATGAAATTAAATAAATAAATTTAGCTTCCAATATAGAAGTAAATATCACCTGAATGCTCATTTAAATTATTCATCTTATTGCCGCGAATTGAAGAACGCACGATCGATTATAATCTGCAATAAAGTTCGACAAACTACTACTGAATTCTCTGAGTTTATCACATATCTGGGCATTTTCGAAAAGCGTTGTTTTGTCTAATTAGGGGAATCCTACAATCCACAACTTGTAACGAGCGAGATAAAGAGTCCAGATTATGTCACTCTTCTTTCAAATAACTTGTCAATGTGTTAGAAAGAGAAAAAAAAAAGTGCAAATTCATTCCAACTTGACTAACGAAAGAACATTAAATATATACATTTTATGTTACATCTCTTTCCTTATCATCAGTGAGAAACATGGTAAGAAAGAGATATCATGCTGAACGTATGCTCAAGTCGGTCGGACTGTAAGATTATCTTGAAGAAATTCAAATGAAATTCAAATTCTATACATTTATTTTATTTTATTTATTAAACTTAAAATAGTTCCACTTCATGCGGTCTAATATAAACTTATATATTTTTACGTATTGCTTATTTCCAATACTTAATGCATACATAATTTTTATATCCTACTCTCAATATTCTTAATTTAGGTACCTAATTTTTTTTTAAATTCAGTGTTTACTAAGATATATACAAATTGATGCCTTTATAGGTACTGTAACAGTAAACAATTTTGTGTTTGGGATTTTTTTTTTTTTGTCTAATATCTTCTTTCTTTCTTGTATGGTATGTGTGGAAGTTTTTATTGTAATATAGTTTGTCTCTAAAGTAAGGTGGTTGTAAATGGTTAATATTCTATTTTTTAATATTCTATAAAGGGGACGGTATTAGAAATTAAGTGTTTTATTATTTAAAACAATTAATAATTAGAATTAATATAAATGAATATAATTAAAAGTTGACAGTGTAAGATAATTAAAAAGTTTTTTTCTAATTCTCATCTATATTTGGTATTTATATACCAACAAGTGTAAATTCCTCTCCATTTACAAGCGAATGCTTTTGATACAATATAATAGTACAAAAAAGGTCATGGGATTATTTTTTAGTATTATCTTGGGTTAAACCATAAAATATTTTTTTAATATATGAGAAAATAGCACAATTACTCGCTCATTAGAAGATTTCGCGTAAAAATAATTTTTGATATCGCCGATAAAACACAGTTTGAATAAAACTATATTATTTCTAACCTAGCTCAATAAAAGAGATGTTTGTGATTAGAAAGGTTCATATTATTATTCCGTTGATAAAGTTCATTGTTCATCTTTGAACGGAATATTTTTATTCCTTTGTAACTTATACGATTGTTAAAAACAATTACCACATATTTTTTAACAGAATAAATTATGCAAAATAATACCACCTTATCATTTTGAATAAGAGAAATTGTTCTCAAATTAATTTCATTTTGTCAGCGCGCTAGAGGTGATATTTAAAAAGCAACATGTCCTCCCGCCGAAAAGCGGGCTCAGCGGTGAACAACGCCGGCGGCTGGACTGTGGACTGAGAGAATTCGTAGGTTAGCGTTCTCTTTCCGTGTGACGAACTCCCCCCCCCTCTCTCCCCGCACGCCTCAACCCATGTTTACAATCTTCGTTGTACCTACATACATATTAATTTCTAGATCAACTTGTATCTAGAATCTGAGTATACATCAAACGGAGCAACGAAAGGAGAATAAATTAATAAAACATATATGATCAACTTGTATCTAGAAACTGAATACACATTCATTTCTAGATCAACTTGTATCTAGAAACTGAGAATACATCAAACGTAGCAACGAAAGGAGAATAAATGAATAAAAAATAACCGTTAAACTGGAGCAAATTTCTTATATTTTGATGACGAACATACCGACTGGGGTCAGTTGCAAACTGACAACCTTAGTAATGATTAAGGCACTGTTGCCAACACGTACAGATGTATTCCACAGGAGCCAAGATAAACGGTGTTAAAGGTAGATCAACAAAGGTCATGTAAATCTTATTAGATCAACATACTACGGGAAGAGGTGATTATATATATATATATAAATATACTATACTAACAGATATACTATGTAGTATATCTGTTATTTTACAATTATATAAGGTTAGTTAGTATAAAGCGCACTTGAGGCGAACCTTCACAAAACTCGGCTATAGAAATTTACTCTTACTATTATTATTCAGATATCAACCATCTCTAATTCTTTGTCAATTTCGAGGATCGGGATCGAGATGCCCAGTCTATACAAAAATCTAAATCTATGGTCTACACACGGGTAGCAAGCAGCTTGCGGGTCCCAGCTCGACCGGCACTACAGATCTTTAGTCGTCACTCGCCACACCGATCATGGGTCCTGAACTGACAGTTGGTTCTTAAAATTTGTTTTGAAAAAGTGACTAGATCGATCGTTGGTGGTTTATCTCGATTGATGAAACACACAAAGTTTGATGGAATCATCAATGTATCCAATGTTAAGACTGATGATAATTTACCAAAAAATATATGTATACCTGTTCAAATTTGATGACAACTGTATTCGTATTCAACAGTATCGCCCTGGGATGAAAGACTAGCGAACGGTAAGGGGTAGCTGATCCCGGTTTGCGGAGATGTGGGAGGGGAGAAACAACCTGTGTCGATCCCTTTGCAAAGGGGCAAAGACACTCTGACAAAACCTTATATCTGACCTTTGTACAATTTTGGAGTGTGCTCAAAAACCCAATTTGTGCAGAATTATGTTGTCCATGTACCAATGCTTGGTCTGGGTCCAGTAAGAGGTGGTAGTCCAATGGTCCAGTTGAGACAGTGGTCAGAGAGAAGGCGAGTAGAGGCTTGAAGTCGAGCGTAAGTAGGCGGTGAGAGAGAGCAGAAGTCTTGTCGAGCAGATGGTTTCGGGCATCTGCCTTTTTTCGGTTTTTGCAGGGTATTTGCTACTTGTTACCTGCGCAATGTTTGAAATGCTGGACTCGCAGTGCAACCGCGCTCAGCGCACATTCGGCGAACCAGTACCCCCATCTCTAACGGGACGTTGTTTTTTTTTTTTCAAGTTTGATTTACAAATACCTAAGGTTTGTGTACGATTAAGATCAATTGTTAATAGATTATTTAAATTAAAATTCTTTGTTCCAATCTGTACACTTCGAATAATTTATTTATCATTGGCGGAATCTGTTATAAGGTATGGAATAACAGCCTGGGGACTTTCCTGTAAAACAAACATCAATCATGTCCAATCAGTACAAAATTCATTGGTTAAATTATTAGCTCATAAAAGTTTATACGAACAAAGGCATAATATTCCATATTTTTATCAGGCTCTCAAAATTCTTTCAGTTAGATCAATTCTGTGGTACAAAATTATATTTCAGCACATTAATAACCCTATATTTAATACAAATAGACAAGAGCACAATAACATTACTCATCTCAATTTTAATAAAGGATTAATGGTTCCTGAGCATAAAAACAAATATGGACAAAGAACTTTAGAACACATGATTCCTAGTTGTATAAATATGTTACTCGCTGAATTAAAAAACTATATTAAAACTAAGCCATTAATAAACACATTGAAAACTTGGCTAGCTGAAAGGAGCTATTTGTGTTAGAAATAAGGAAATATTATTTTATTTATGATTTATAGCTTTCGTTTATGCTTTTATTTTATCCTTTTTTTTTATATGTTTTTGCAGAATATTTTAGAGTAATATTCTTGATAAATATTTATGTTTTAACCTTGTTACATGTGTTTTTTATTTTATATATCGTTTTTTTTATGTTTTTATTTTACATATTTTGTAACCTTGTCTGTAAATTTTATGTTTTAAATAACAAGCTCCCGTTAGACAAACTACAAAAAGTAGTTTATCGGGACTTTTTTGAATTGTATTTTTTTTTCTCATGTAAAAATTTAATAAATTTAAAAAAAAAACGTTTTTATTTAGTCATTCACAGGTCGGCGGGAACACTTCCCGCAGACCATGCAATATACGTGGAAAATACATTTGAAAAGCATGAAGCTTGGAGTCGGACCTTTTGCAAACAGCGAAATCATTTATTTTCCGTATGACCCGACTAACTCCCTTACAAATAAACATAGTTTTTTAGGCAAGTGGCGCGTCATATTCCTATTTGCGCGAAGAGGCGAACACGTCCGACACAGTTCCTCTCTCCACTACACAACCCAATTTGGGATGCCATAGTCTCACTGGCTCAGACGGTTGGAAGCAATTGGAACTCTTGTGCGGTATTCACATAAATTTAAAAAACTGTGAATGGTTCGTTCTCCGACTCAAAATGGTACACATATAGATCGAGCTACCAGCATCAATATTTGTATATATTAATATTGTATTTTCAGAATGAATTTGTTATCTCACATCCTGTCCTATGTATCCAGGTGTGCCTGGCAACAGCCAACTACCCCGGCGTACAGCAGCCCTACTCGCTGGCCTCACCGCCCCCGCCCTCCACTACGGCGTTCCCCTTCACCACCTCCACCCGCCTGCCTCGGCACAACGGCAGTGTCGCCGATATCAAAAGTAATTACACAATTAATATAGATTGTTATTGGAACGTTTTATCTTTACAGAAATCTCTTTGCCAAAATGACAAATTGGAACACGAGAAAACCTTACTAAAACCAAAATACATACAAACAGTCAAACTTGGTTATAACGAGCACAAGGGGACTGACTGAAATCTGCTCCTTATAGTTGTTACTCGTTATATCCTAAATCGGTTTTTTAAAATCATAATGTACCCACATACTCAATAATCAATTCACCTATATAGAACATACCGTTAAAAGAAGGAACTACCTAAATACGAAAAGATTTAATCTATACTTACACTGATAATAAAAACATGGATATTATCCATTGGCGGCTCATGAATTTTGAGTGACCTAGAGTGTTAATATTTTTTTTTTAAATGGCATTATTGATGTTGTTGAAGCCGAAAATGAATTTTTTTTTTTCGAAAAATCTCCCCTCAATATTGGGTCCCCTGCGCATTCCATTATTTTCTATGGGAACCGGGCTCTAGTATATTATGCCCTTGAATGGAATAGAGCAGTGCACAAAAAATTGTTTCTACTTTTCGCAATTCTCACTTAGTTTTATACTGCATACGAAATATATGAATCGATATAGCTTTTTTACTTTCTAAATGTTAATTTTTAGCAGAAGATTATCCAGTTAAAAATTAATATGGTTAAAAATCATAAATAAATATTTCCAACAGCACCTTTGTGTCGTGTTCGTTAGAAGATAACGATTTTATTGAATACATAATTTATTTATTGATACGGAGACGATTTGCAAAGCTCCTGTGAGCACTCAGGCCACAGGCCCATTGTTCTATCTCCCATTTTACCTTATTCTTTTAACAGTAACCCGGTCCCTTTGATAAAGTTCACCAGGGTTGTCATTGGATATTTGCCTATGTCTCTTAGTTCCACAATATGTCTTTCCAGGTAGCTAAGCCTTCTTCCCATCAAGGCGCGACATTGGCACCATAGTTGGAATCATTGGAGTCTCTTCATCCATTTCACATTTCCTATATCTATTGGTGTTTTCCTCTCCCAACAGCTGCATGTGTCTCCTGAGGTGGCAGTGTCCCGTTAGTAGTCCTACCAGTTCCCTCAATGAGTTTCTGTCCTTATTGAGTAGTTGCCCGGTTCGTCTCGGGTTAGCTCTGTTTATGAGTACTTTGGATTGTCTCATTCCGGGTGCCCTCTCCCATTCCTTCCAGTGCTGGGATTTAACCCACCCTTCAATATGTAGTTTGATGTGGCAAGCTGCCACTCCTACGGCAGGCTTGGATCCCCCAAGCAGTGCTTCTGCCCCTTTTCTTGCTAGTCCGTCAGCCCGCTTGTTGCCTTCAATAATGTTATGCCCTGGTACCCAGATTAGGGTTACTTTATTGATGGTAACCAATTCTTCAGGAATAGTCCTGCATTCCATCACCAGTCAGGAGTCGCATCGGTTACTTTCCAGTGCCATTGGGGCTGCCTGGCTATCAGAGCATATGCTTATCTTCTTGTTTCTGTACCCGATACGTACATTCTCCTGTGTGCAGGCTAAGGTGGCTTTCATCTCAACATGAAACACAGTGCAGTATGAGGTGTGTTCAAAAGAAAAGGTGAATTTCGAATTTTTTCGAAAAGTATTTATTTATTCATCAATATCCATTTTCTCCCCTTCAAAGTAATCCCCCTCAGATATAATGCACTTATGCCAGCGCTTCTTCCAATCCTCGAAGCACTTCTGGAACGCTTTTCGGTATGGCCATCAGCTCGTTCTTCGATTCTGACTTTATCTCATCAATTGTGGCAAAATGCTTTCCTTCCATTGGTCTCTTCACTTTCGGGAATAGGAAAAAGTTGCAGGGAGCCAAATCTGGTGAATACGGTGGTTGAGGCATGATTACGGTGTTGTTTTTGGCCAAATAATCACGAACAAGCATTGATGTGTGAGCTGGTGCATTATCGTGATGCAAAATCCATGATTTGTTTTTCCACAATTCCGATCGTTTGAGCCGTATTGCTTCACGCAAATGTTGCATAACTTCCTTGTAGTATTCCTTATTAACCGTACGACCTGTTGGCAAGAACTCATGATGCACAACGCCATTGTAATCGAAGAAAACAGTGAGCAAAACCTTCACATTTGATCGAACTTGGCGTGCTTTTTTCGGTCTTGGCTCTTCTGGCCGCTTCCATTGGGATGATTGGGCCTTGGTTTCGACGTCATAACCATATACCCACGTTTTATCACCAGTTATGACCCTTTTGAGCAAATCTGGATCGTCGTTGACGTCATTCAACAACTCCTGAGCGATACTAATGCGACGTTGCTTTTGCTCAAAATTTAGCAATTTCGGAACAAACTTCGCTGCCACACGTTTCATGCCCAAAACATCCGAGAAAATTGCATGGCATGAGCCGATTGATATGCCAACATCCTCTGCAACTTCCCTAATAGTGATTCGACGATTTTCCAAAACCATTTTCTTCACTGTTTCGATGTTTTCTTCGTTTGTTGACGTGGTTGCAACTCCAGGACGCTCATCGTCATTAACATCTTCTCGGCCTTCTGTAAAGCGCTTGTACCACTTATAAACACTTTTTTGTGACAAAGTAGACTCGCTGAATGCCACAGTCAACATTTTAAGTGCGTTGGAGCACTTTATTCCATTTTTAACGCAAAATTTAATACATGTTCTTTGATCCATTTTTTTCAAAAGTAAAAAATTGAAGAACACACAAAAACGTGTCTAACCTTTCCAGTTGTCAAAAACAAACCACTAATCCAAAATGGCTGATAATGCTAACATATTATAAACATATGTATACCAACATAACAAAAAAAAAATCGATAATCGAATGTACACAGTCCGCGAAAATTCAAAATTCACCTTTTCTTTTGAACACACCTCGTATATTCCTAGAGGTATACTGAGTTTCTTCTTGGATCCCTGCAAACAGCCCCAGCCCTAGTTCCTTCCTCCATCTTGAACCCGCCTGTAAACCGGATTAGTTCCTGTTTAGAGGTTGGACCTAAAACCATGTTCCATTCCTCCCTTGTGGGGTACATTACTCTAAACTGCTGTCTGAAGAAGTATTCAGCTTGTTTGCCGTCCTGCCTCATTCCAGCTGTCGGACTAATTACCCTCAGTCTTACTCCGATTTCCGTATGATACAAATACAATAACAATTTATTTTTTACTAGCTGGGGTACCCGGCTTCGCCCAGGACAACATTCGAGAGTGTTCTGGGATGTTCCCCAATGATGTTTTCGATTCCCTTTTTCCGAACATTCCAGAATGTTCCGGGATGTTCTGGAATGTTGTGGAATGCTCTCGAATACCCTTTTTTATATATACATTGATTAAAATTAAGATTATCGAACCTTTTAGAACTTTCCAGATCCTTCTAGACTCACTGACATACACCGCCACTTATTTCTGAAAGCTTCTAGAACTTTCTCCTTCCACAATTTTCGAAAGCATTTGCAAACGATCCAGAACCTTCTAGACCCACTGACATACTCAGCCAATCCTTCCAGAACTTTCTACAGCTTTATCAAACCTTCTAGAACTTTCCGGAAGACTGTTCTTGAAATTTCTGGAGGGCGAAACTTCCAGCCCTTATATCTTCAAAAACACGCCCTTTAGGTAAAAACGGGAACCCTCATCCTGGAGGGGGGATAGAGATCTACCACACCATATAACTCCCTTGATCATACTGGGACTCGTTTCTGAGTTTTTGCGGGCCACACGTTTTTTTGGACTTGTATAATGTATATTGATTATAATAATTTATTATTTCTTAATGAAGACAATAATTTTTTAAAACAGCTATTTTTGTTTTATCTCCTGTGTCCATTATTATTATTTATTTTTTAATCACAGTACAATTATTTGTATCTTATCATCTTTGTGGACGCTGAGTGGAGGGTAAAAAAGACCAACGGTACGCTGTGTTCCCAAGCGGTCACCCATCCAAGTACTGACCGCGCCCAATGTTTCTTAACTTCGGTGATCAAATGAGAACCGGTGTATACAACGTGGCATGGTCGTTATCTCTTTTTAATAATTATTTAACTTACATCAATAAAATTATTCTATTGATATAGGTAGCTTATGAATTTTAGTACCTCACATATTATATGATTAAACTGAATTAGAAATTGTGTTGAATTTGTATGGTTTTTTACATATCCAAGAATTATGTTATTTTTTTCATTTTTATGGCTTTATTTATTATGTAGATAGGTATATGTGTGTCTCACACATATTCGAACCCATGAGCCGCCACTGGTCCTCGTTATAACAACAAACAATTGTATGAAAATAAGCCTGAACCAAAATATCATTGGGTAATTACTCATTGTAGGCGTAAATTCGCTAATTCCGTGATCGTTATAACCAAGTTTGACTGTATATCAGAAATGGGCGAAATTGAATCAATGAATTAAATTAATAAATTCAACCTCATAACACACCCAATCCGATTCTGAATTTAACACGGAATGAATTCTTCATTCCTTAGCTTAGGCCTTGCAACCCCACAATTATTTAAGGGTCAGTGGAATAATTTATTATTCCGAAATAATGATAATATTATTACGCAATACGATAAACATATGTTTATTAGGAGAAAAATATGAATTATATTTTTTTTAAATTTACATATGTTTAGCATTCATCAGAATCAAATTAGAAATATAATCTTTTTCTGACCGCTCTACGTATGTTTTTCAAAATATTTTTGAATATCGAATATCCTTAAAAAATCCTTTGAACGTTTTTCTTCAACATGCGGTCATAAAAATTGCAATAAAAACAAATGTTGGGTGCAGTTTAAGTTTTTTATGAACACTAACCTTCATGTTTTTTTAAATGCGGCTTAAAAAGTTTCATAAAGTTTATTAAAAAAAACTCACTCGCATGTGATGGCAATTATTTTTCTCCAGTTTTTAAAAGTATTTTGAGATTTTTAAACCACCATTTAATTCAGAAAGGCCGGTTTTTATATTCAATTAATTATTTGGCCGTAAAGTGCTGCTAATGTTCCATGTGGTATGAATTCGAACTAGAGTGTTTTTTTAAGTACGATAGATATCGATAATTAATTTTTTCAATGGAACGCCAAATTTGTTTGAAAATGGTTTATCTGTGCTACTGTCAGTTCGTGTAATTTGCTTTGCTTGATTTATCAGTATATTTTTTCCGATGTCTCCCGACTTGCGATGCAAGTACCGTTTAGTACTTGTGTGTACAAATTCTATAAGGAAAACTCTAAATGAGATATTTTTATGCTTTCCAAGGGACAAGAATTTCAACTTATTATATCAACATTCAACATGTAATAAATAATTTATGTAACCTACAAGACTATTCATTAGTTTCTTTAAAATATCTCATTCAGTAATTAACCATTATTATTAATAATTTATAGATTGAAACTGTATTACATCATTTGTATACAGTTTGTAAGGTGGACACAATAGTGATGAAATCTTTAAGAATGGCCAAAATTCTATAGATCATCGTATGACAGAGAGGTTAGGTGTCTCCTGCTAAAATGTTTTGTTTTGATTAAAAACAAAACATTTTGCGTAGACAATAGGATGAGTTCAAGAATAATCTTTTGAATATACTACGTATTTTTATAGGCTGGAATAAAATACCATTGTTTTGTTTATTCTTTGAATAAAATAAATATATAAATGTCAATGAATGTAAAAATAATAAGAAATATGTTGTGTAAACCACTGTAATATAATCAATGATGTGTTTATCACGATGATTAAATATGCATAAGCATGATGTTCTTAATATGCACAAAAATAATGAAAAACTATTTCAGTTAACGAAGAAGCAAAATCACACATTTTAATTCATTTAAAGTATCAGGTTTCTGTGTGGCTTTTAGGTTATTTTTTTTTATTTACGAAAAAAAAACCATACCAAAAACTTAAAAACCTATTTTATGTTTAATTAAAACATTGTATTATATATAAAGTAGGTTTTAGATTCTTAGTTTTTTAATAATAATAAAAACTAACAAGAAAAAGACATGCTTATATGTATGTTTACTTCACAATGTTTACTTTCAAAGGTTATTAATATGAGGGCTGTGATCCTATTATAAATAGCACACAAAATAAGGGAATACATAACAGTTACATAAATTATTATTATTAGTGATACATGAGGAAACTTCTTATAATAATATGTTATAATTTCGCTCAGTACACATAACCTAAAAAAACCTGATCGATTTATGACGAAGTACCATCGGACGGGACGCATAGATAGATCCGCACCGTGCGGCGATTTAAAAAAATGAAACAAACCCTTCCCTCTTTCCCCTCTTCACCCGCGAGAAGAATGTTTTCCATTGATTTCGGAAGACAAAAACATTCTATACGCACATAAAAATATGTATGGTAACTCCCCTTTGTTTTGTTTTTTTTGTGTAAATGTTTTGAAAAAACAGTTGCAGGAGACGCGACTTAACAGGATGAATCGCTACAAGGCGTTGGGTTAATTTGAATTGAATTGGCCGTAAAAACGGCTCTTTTTAAAATGTTCTTTGTCAAAACATGCACAGCTGTTTATATCAGCTTTTGGAGTAAATTTTTTTGCGAAGTTCACTTGCATTGCTTGTTTGTTTCTGGGCATATTTGACAGTTTCAATCGTTTTTCGATCATTTTGCGTAATTAAGACAGTCACGAGACGTTTCGACAAAAGTGACATTGTGTTTCGTCCGTGTCATTAATTTAATTCAGAATTAACATATTCCTTTTCGTCAGGTCACAATTTTACAAAAAAATAAAGAGAAACAAAAATGGAAGGAAATAGGAGTAAGTATATAGGAAGATATAATTTCTTTTTCTTTAAATATACAATATTAGATTGGTATGTTATTAGAATATAGAACCACTGAATATTCTTTAGAATATAGAAACATGTGTGCTCGTCTTTATTCTATGTAGGTATAAAATGATCAAAAGTGTAAAATTCAACTGTAGAATTTCGCTAATTATTGTTTTATAACCTTTTTACAATATTCAATGTACTTGCAGTAGATAAAATTTATAAAAAATATGCAATTATTCAAATTTTTAAAGAAAAAACGTCAAATAAATTATATTTTAATATATCCGCAAGGTATCAGCATAACATTAAAATCCCGCAATTCAACACTAAGCATAAGCAAAACACATACCTATATCTAGGAATAACTTTTTTTAACAACCTTCCTTCTAATTCCAACATAGATTAATAAATTACCCCAAACTACTGTAACAGTCTTTTATTTTATTTTTTATTTATTATTAGATTTTTTTTGTCTTTTATATATTTTTTCCACAAACCTTGCGTTTCTTTTCTTTTCATTTCTTTTCTTTTTTTTTAATACTATTACTATTGATAAATTACTAAATTTACACAACAAATTCATATTTTCCTGCTATTGTACAACAATATTTTAAGTTATGATCCAATTAATTAAGCGATAATCCCTAACCAAACACAAGAACCTTGTTTCTTTAAGGTGAGGAACAGCTATATTATATTTTTTGTTACATTATATGAATCATGTCTTATTTATATACTTACTGTAAAAAAAAATTAACATATTAAATAAAAAATAAAAAAATAAAACTAAAAAAAAACAGTAAAACTTTTTTACTGTTAAGGTTGTAAAAATATCAACATCAATCGTATTCAATCTTATTATTATTTTATTTATTTATGGAAACAAAAAACATAATTTCTCAATAACGAAATAAGTACTTACTTACTTAGGTACTAAATATCACGTCGTTTCTCCGCAGTCTAAGCAGAGAATGGAGCCAATTCCTTATTGGCCTATAACATGCACTTAAGCTGGTTTAAATGGCCTTGAAATTTCAAACAAAACGATTTTACGACATCTGTTAACTACAGTAGTTATAGTAGGAATTTTGAGGTAAGTCTGTGGTCAACAGGTTTGGTCATAAATTCTCAGATTGATTACCAAACACCGCGTACTTACTGTAACTGAACAATTTGGCAGTGATAAACTGGCACACTTTTGAAAAGTGAAAAATTGGTTAACTAGGTTAGGTTAGATTAGGTTTTTAGGTTAGTTTCTATTACTTTTCAAATGTTTTTTTTAACTTTATATTATTACTCTTCAAAAGTGTGCAGATATATTACTGTGTCGAATTTTCATGGTACCGTACCCACAACCATACTAGTAAAATACCAATAATAAATAAATAAAAATTTCCAAAATAGTTTTTTCCGTTTCCCAAACGCCATGTCCACTTAATTTGAATGAAATAGATCGTTAAAAAAACATTCACAAAATTTCAGTAAATACAAATAAGTAGGTACCTACCTACCTAACAGGCACAGCGCTCGGGCGAGGATTTCATATTCCCACACACCCACGCTAACAACAGACATGACGTTCGCTCGGAACAGTTACGCACTTTTAAGTTTTTGTCTTTAGGATTTAGAACAACATGGCTGACAGGAGGAGGTACGTAAAACTGAACAATTACATGTAAAAAGAGAATTTGTTATACTTACTGCTTTTCTAGCATTTTGAGATGATTGCAATGTTTCAAGTGAGTCTGGATCCTCCTTTTTGACCCGTTTCTCAAACATTTTGCTGGCATTTTTCGATAATATACTAGATAAAACACAGAGCGTAAACTCCCGCTCCTATCGCCGAGGGCTTCTCACTCATGAGGAATGACCAAGAATTGTTGCGAATACAAAAATTTGGTGCAAAATGTCGTTTTTATTTAATTGTTTATATCAAGAGATATAATATCGATAATAAGAGGCCTCTACATCAAAGATGTGTGTATTACCAATGTATTTTATAATAAAAGTTTTGTCTAAAATCATTACTGACGTAAATAACCGGCATCAAAGGTGTAAATGTGATTGTCATTGTGTATCAAAGTTTAATTTATTATCGTCAAATGCCTAAATTAATTACAGTGAAAAACAATAGTCCATTCTTTGGTGATAATATCAAGTCTGGGAATGGCAGTAATATATTGTCAATGTTTTCTATCAATCTCCTATCATATGCCCTTAACGCGCGGCACCATAATTACAGTGCGGATATATGGGCATAATCGCAAAGTCGCCGGAGATATTGTGCAGTGTGCAGGACTCCGTCTAACATAGAATACCGCGCCGCAAGCCATAAAAACCCGTACTTTATCATCCGAACTAGTCCACAGCGGCAAAGCCCTCAAGTCAGCCAGTCAGTAATGCCGAGCACATATCACTTTTGCAGTCCATATTCTCTAATTCAATAAATTAAGAAATGTATTCCGTATTCAGTTGTGACGTCGTAGTCACTACGTTTGGTCTGTCGATATCACCCATAGGTACTAAGTCCGCAGAACGCATGTTAGCAAAGTCACTACAAAACACTAGTCAAAAGTTCCTAATTCATTCCTCAATGCCAGCGGTGATGTGTGTTAGTCCCAGCGCGACCAAGCCGTCACGTTCACTAGTAGGGTGGAAATTTCTGAAGCAATCCATACTTGGTAAGGTGCATCTTTGTTTGGCTCGTAATATTGTCTTTAAAAATGAAACCGTTATTTACTACATGGAAGTGTATACAGATTTTTCTTATTATTTATTATCTAGTTGAGTAAGATAGTTATTTTCGTGTTTATTTTTTTTTAAATATGTTATTTCCAACACAAGCACAATTTGCAATGTGAAGAAATCACATTTATGAATTAAATGAAAAAATTCACAAGAATAGGTAAATCAGGCTGAATCGATTCACTGTTGTGAATGAATCTGCCCATGTCTACTGTATATACACTGCTTTAATACCTTTTTCAGAAAGCAGGTACTTCCCCGCCCTCTTCCTCTCCCCCACTTCCTTCAGCCTGACAACGTTCCCTATACAAAATCGCCATAGTTCCACTGGGTCCAGGCAGTTGGAAGCCTTGCACGGTATCACCTAAAATTAATTATTTATTATAGTAAAAGAGTATTTTTTATTTGTGATTTGGGTTATTGAAAACAATGTAAGCAATCATCCCTCAATTTGCATTTGCTGTATTATTTTTAACTATAAGTGCAAATACAGAAACCTCTTCACCTGGAAAACATCAGTAGCCTATATAAAATGAACATCGATTTGATAACTTTGAACATTTGCAGGATTTGAGGTGTTTGTAAGTGGTTAATATAACTTTCTAATGGGTTCTTTGATTTCCAGCCTACGCCCTAGAACTGATAGAGTTTGTAGACGACTCGTGGGTCAAGGGGATGTGGTGGGTGTACATAATCGGCCTCATCTGGACCAGCGAGTTTATCCTGGCTTGTCAGCAGATGGCCATCGCTGGAGCCGTGGCCCATTGGTATTTCAAGTGAGTACTCACTGAGAAGTGTCGATACAGACATAAGACATAGGAAGTATATAAGTTATATAATTAAGTAAACAACATGTGAGAACAAAGATATGAAAGAAGTTTTAAGATATTATATAGGTGTATGGAGGTTAGGTTGTATACAAATGTTATATTTTGGTAGTTTTATAATCCAGGTGAGAGTTAATGTAAAAATAAAATTTTAATTCCATAAGCCTAGAGACAAAGAGATTCAAAATTGAGTTGGCACGTCTAAGGAAGAAGTTAGTAATAATTGGACGACCTATTTTAGTAATCCAAAGTTTTATTTCATGTTTAAATTTAGTCATTGTTTCTATTTGTCGAGTCGGAGCTGGTAGTGTATTCTATAATTTACATGCTATGTATTGTAAATGTTTTCTCCAAAAGTAGTTCTAGCAAAAGGAGTTTGGAGAAATTCTTTATTATTGGGTCGTGTATTATGTAGAGTTGGTGTTGATTTGTATTGTGTTTTATTGTTTTGGTGCAAATTAACCAGAATCTTTCTTGCAAAGAGCTGCTTTATTGTTAAGGTGTTTATTATTGGTGAGACTAAAATGTAAGTATTTTGTTCTCAGTACATTCAATGTTAATGAGTTAGAATCAAGCCAATTTTTAAACTTTTGAATTCATTCCGCTTTGGCGTAGACGGTTAGCCAGTCTTTTGCTTGGAATAGTAGGACTGTGTCATCAACGAAACTAATAATTGAGACATCGATATCTATATTACACAACTCATTGATATATATTAGGAATATTGTTGAATCCATGAACCCAGGTTTTACATTGTTATTTGATATGTGAAATTGTATCAAAAGCTTTGCAGAGGTGGAAAAATACAAATAGACGTTTCAAGCCTTTATCCAGATAGCCAGAGATGTGGTCACTGACTGTGGCTATGGCAACGTTGATGCTTTCGTGTTTTCTGAAGCCAAACTGATAGAGCGATGTATTTGTTTACATATTCCAAAAAAATAAATAATCCTCAACATTATGACATCTGCACGTAACAATTGATTATTTGTTTAGGAGTTCATTGGAGTTCAATGAACAAACCTTACCAATAAATTGGGAACCTAAACACAACTCAGAACTCAACTGCTTTTGGGGTACACACTGTACATACCTGTATTATATTTTAACACAAGATATGATACTTTATTATATTCATCGTATTTAAGTATAATTGTATATATTTGGGATATAACAGTGTCATGAGTCCGTTTGGAGAAATGGTGTTATGTGTTATGAAACTGTGTATCTTACCTATATGTACAATTTGATGTAACATAAGATTATGAAGATGTTAATATGAAAGAATACTCTTCAGAGCTCTCTTTTTAAAAGAAATCGATGGAGATGAAGAAGTATTGCACCGATATATATTCGAAATAATGCAAGGGTTGCTGAGGACATTTGGAGTGTGTGGAAGATGCTGGGATGGTTTTTGCATGAAAAACGAATTGATGAAAAAGGAGTATCTGGAGAGTGTATGACTCGGAAGTGAATGGTAGTGGGATTCGGGAATGCCCGAGGGAGACAGCGCGATCTGATGCATCGGGTGCTTGAGTCGGGTTATGTCAGGAGTTGTTGTAACTAAAAAAAGTATGAAACGATGTATGTGTGTGAATAAGGCGTGGAGTGTGTGCCGGGACGAGGTGGTGTGGCTGTCTGTCTCTTCTGTATGAGGATTAGTTAACATAGTAAGATCCACGAAGAATCCAGGAGAGCCTAGAAGAGCCAAGAAAATGTAAGAGCCAAAAAAGGTCAAGAAAATGCAAGAAGAGGCAAAAAAAATGAAGACACAAAGAAAACAAATAGAACTCAGATCAATTTCTTTATTCCTGCCCATCCTAAATTCCAATATTGACTTATTAGATTGCCAGTATACCGGTCGATTAAACTCCAACCTCCTTCCTATCCTCAGAGCATGTGTTCAAGTCCTAACAAATCAGTGCCCCTTGGTATACCAGTCGCACCGGGACAGGAGTGATCCTGGCTGGGGTGGTACAATCGTATTATATCATTATCCATTTTTTTTTTTTTAAATCTATCTATGTTTTTAAAACCATGAGCTAATGAAAATATTTCAGTACAATAAAAAAAAACTAAAAAAAATCGTACACAAAAAATTCCAGGCTGCCAGTTGGCAGACCAAGGTATTCTTCAATGGGTTGATCTAGAGTACAGTTATTCGTTGGTTTCATTCATGTATTCGATGAAGTAAAATTTACCTACCGATAGGCTCTTTAACCGTTAGAATGCTACGCGGCGCAAAAGCGCTGCGATTGTTTGTATCGAAAATTGCAACACAGCGCAAAAACGCTGCGAGTTTCAGTGTGTTTTTGGTGCTCCGTGGGAGTGGACGTACTCTAACCTCACGCGTAATTTGTAACGAGAGCGCATTCTTATATATTTAAAAATAACTTTTTATCGTTTTTTATATTATTTAAAAAAAAATAAGCATGTCACGTGCAGAGGCAAAAAGTCCAAACCAAAGCCAGTCATATTGATTTTATCCAATGCAGATACTAATAGTGTGACGATCAAGAAAGTAAAGGGAATTTTGAATACGAAAAGGTGAAACCAAGCATGATTGATGACTACAACAAATACATGGGGGGTGTGGACGAATCTGACAAAATGTTGTACGTGTATTTGGACGAGCGAAGAACCCTAAAATATTGGAAAAAAGTAATATCAACATATTTGGAAGAATGGTGCTCAACTCTTATATTTTGTATGTTTCCAACACTGCCGAAAAAAAAATGACCCGTCTTCCAATTCACATCGAAAATTATTGAGGATATCGAAAAGGAGTGGATGAATCATAAAGATAGCGTGTTAACACAACCATCTTCATCAAACAAAAAATTTGCGCTGGAAAAATTACCGGGACGTAACTTACGCCAGTACGCGGTGTGTAGCAACAGAGGGAGTGGGATAAAGCGATCCCGCGTTATTTGCGTTAGCTGTTGGAAAGGCCTACACGCTATTTGTTCGGCAAAACATAATTGTTGAGCTATTTTTTTTTATATTTTTTATTTTCAAAAAGAAATAAAATACAATAATATTGATATTTTATGTTTATTTTTTCATATTCATATCAATAAACATTTTTTCTTTATAATGCAAAAAGAATTATTAAAATTGATTGATATTTGTCTAAATTAGAGTGTTTTATTTGACACCATTATTTTTTTCTTCTAAATTTATCAATATATGTATAGCAATTTTCACACATTTTTGGAAAAATGGCTTAGCACTAAAACGGTTATATCTGACTGCCTGGCAAAAGTCCCAGGCTACCGGTCGGGAGACCTGTGTTTTTCTACCTTACTAATCGACCCCTATCGTAACAAAACATTTCTATTCATGTATCTTATGATCCATGGCTGTAGGGAACCCTCCAGGAGGTGCACCGGCAGACCGGCTTTTATAAGGCTTACTGAATGCCCATTCTCACTACAAAGTAGTTTCATCTGTTTATCCGATGACGTATGGTTTAATGTCACGGTATCCTAAGCTAATAAAACTGTTATTCACGATCTTTTCAAATACTTCGGGAAGGGAATTAAGCAGCATTATGGAGCGATAGTTATTGATTAAAATAGGGATAAGTCCTTGTTTTAGAATAGTGGGAAAAAGACCTTGGTGGATGCAAATGTTAAGAAAATGACCTTGGCAGATGCTAATGTTAAGAAAATGACCTTTGCGGATGCTAATGTTAAGAAAATGACCTTGGCAGATGCTAATGTTAAGAAAATGACCTTGGCGGATGCTAATGTTAAGAAAATGACTTAATGGACGGTCTATATTAGGTGCAATTTTTTTTAGAACAGTTTTGGGTATTTCATCAATGCCAGAAAAGGAAGAGTTTTTGAGTGAGTTTATTACTTTAGTAAAATCTTCCTTCGTAACTGTTTTAAAAATGAAACGGGTAAGACATTCATCTGTAGTTGAGTTGTCGCTTGGACTAAGTGGATGGGGGGAATTGACAGGTCTTTTTTACTAGTTACGAACCAATGTTTGCAAAGAATCTGTTGACTTGATTGACAATTCTGTTAGGGTTCATTGTAAAGTCTACAGTGTTATTGATATTAAGAGAATTTAAGACGTCAGCGGATTTGTGTGTATTAATAACTTCCTTAAGGACTTCATATTATTCGGAATTTTTTTTACTGTATTATAGATTTTGGCTTTCCTGATGTTTTTGTATCTTTTATAAAAATTAGAGTGTGATATCGTATGGATTCGCAGCACATATTTTATGTAAAGAGTTGCATTTTCGAATGCAGTTGATTATAGTATTAAATAATTAAAAATTTATTTTGAAGAGATTATAGTATTGTTTATCCATGGTTTAAGAGGTGTGATCGTTTTAGGAAATGATTTTGGTGTTTTTGTTGAGGGTGTCTTGCACGTAATTAAAGAAGTAATTCCACGCATCATCTGTGTTGGACATATTAAGAAGTACGTCCCAAGATTTCAATTTTATAGTTTTGTTTAGGTTGTCGTAATCAATTGTTTTCGTAGTTATAGGAGTTGCAGCTTTGTTTTGCATATTATGTTTGGAACCCATTGAAAAGGAAGTGGCGTAGTATCTGAAAGCACTTTATACGAGTATTTCCAGGTTTTTAGTAGAAGACGCTAAAGTTTTGTCGCTTTATTCACTAATTTATAATTAAAAACTGTTTGATTTATTTTGAAAATATAAAAATTATATTCCTTGTTTATGTTGCTTCAGAAATTGGTTTTTTAAAATAAAGAGTTAAATTTTATTTTAATTGTTTCTTTGGTTATTGGACAGAGCCGCGCCGTCACAGAGCTATATCTCCCTTAACTGAAGTAGTTCCTTATATTCTAATTGTATTAAAAACGACAGACGTTACAATACTTTAGTTTACAATTATTATTCTTACAATTGGTACATTCAGTTAGTCAAATTTGCAATTTTGTTCGTTTTTCCATTAAAAATGTATGTATTTGTGTAATTTTTCTATTAAAAATTATGTATGTATGTGTAATTTTACTTTATAAATAATGAAGCTCGGATAACTCTACTTTACCTTCTAACTATTAAAGGACGTTTGATTTACCAAATATTTTTACAAGTGCCAAATTACTTTTTTAAAATGTTAATAATTAGTAATGTTATGTGTGTACTCCAGGGGGCCCCAAGCAAGTGACTCACCCGTCCTATACTCTGTAAAGAAACTGATCAAGTACCACATTGGATCTGTTGCCAAGGGATCTTTCATCATCACGCTATTCAAAATTCCACGTTTGGTTCTGACCTACATTTATGCACGGTGAGTAACATTTTTATTCATTAACTCTTTCCAAGATGGAGTTTGGTCTTGCCTCTGAGAGCTGTGTTGTAATCTCTCTTTCTGTCACATGTGTCGTTTGTGAGAAATAAAAGGTTACAAAGGAACTCTCAATGGTATGTCTATAGTCCATTATTTGCTTTGATAAAAAAGGCATGTTTTTTATTGTTATTATTTCTATTGTCCAGTTTGAAGACGGGTTCGGATAAAGGCTCTGAAACAGCCAAGTGCGGGCTGAAGTGTGGAATCTGTTGCTTCTATTGCTTGGAGAAGTTTATCCGCTACCTCAACCACAATGCCTACACCATCATTGCCATCGAAGGAGTGCACTTCTGCAAGGCTGCTGGAATTGTAAGTATAAAAACTGCATTCAACTGTAGTAAATTACAACATCCTAGTTCAATTAGGTAATTTTTTTCATTTCAGTTTACAATGCACCGAAGAAAAAACACTTCCTAACCATGAAAACTTCTTATATGGGAACCCGATGAGGGGTTTTTACTATTAATAATATAATTAAAAATCCACTCCTTTTAGGCATTCAACACCCTAGTCAGCAACGCCCTCAACATGGCCACCGTGAACTCTGTGGGAGACTTCATCCTCTTCCTGGGCAAATGCATCGTGACAGCGGTGACAGGCAGCGTTGGACTGATCGCTCTCAAGAGGAACCCGGAACTGCACTTCTACGCCGCGCCCCTTCTGCTCATCTGCGTCTTCTCTTTCTTCATCGCCCACTGCATACTTTCTCTATACGAGGTGATCCCATTGCAGCGTGAATAACCATTTTGGAAACAATAAATAAATCACATTGAAGAAATAACAAGTATGAAAACTTGTTATGTAGAAACATTGTGTGTTTTACTCCAGGTATCCGGATATACATATCGAGTTTTATATTTTTTCGGATGTAATCAAAGATTCTCTTGTAACTTAGAACACTTTTCTCTGGTGTGGCAAACCAGCAGATCCCTGAAACTTCAGTGGGATCTACCGGGGGTAGCCAGTCAGTCTTTTGTAAATTGTAATTCTCTTGTTTCTTTTTAATGTAACCGTGGCAAAACTTAGAAAAATGTTTGGCGGTCATTATCGTGCGTAAGAATAAATCAATCATAGTCCATATGAGACAGCATTCATTTATGATAATACTTAATTAATACTAAACTAAAATACACTTCCAGATGGTGGTAGACACACTGTTCATTTGCGTGTGCGAGGACCGTAAGATCAACGGAGACGCCGGCCGCTGGAACCAGACGGCCATGGGCGGCCTGGCCTCGGGGGCCAAGGTGGGGGACACCGATGCGCCTCCGCCTCAGCAGACTGAGCTGCACACCCTCAACACTCAAGACGAATAGACACCAGCATCATAACCTCAATAGGTGCCCTTGCTCCCCCAATTTTTACAGAATTAACACATATATATACCAACATTGGTGTCATACATATAGTTGAGTATAATTTATTTAGTACGCTTTACAAAAAATATGTATGAAACTCTATAAAACCTAATTCTTCCAATATTACGCTGGTGCTTGGCTTGAGCAGCGATTGCAGAACTAATATTAAGATTAATTGACTTTTATATCATTACGAATCGAATCAATCATCTATTTTATACAATTCATTTTATCATATTATTCATTTTAATGCATTGTTGTTCTATTTAAATGTATTTTTCAGGTGAATTATTAATTATTATTAACGCTTCATGTTGTGATTTTTTTAAACATTGACCATTAAGGAAAACATATATTTTATACGTGAACAGCTTTTGTACTGCTTTTAAATCTTGTATTTATTTTTATCTGAGAAGCATGCATACGAGTATGTTCAAACTTAAATCTTTATTTAATTCCGTCTTAAGTGTTCTCAAGAACTAGGTTGTATAATTCAATATATTTGTCATATTATAATTATCTGATGTCCCAGATTGACTAGAATAATCATCATTCATTTATGTACGAGTATAAACTTTAAGATTGTGAAATGTGTATTTATAGCTCATTCGTAGACAGCCCAACGTAATATGGGCTTGCTCAACAGAATCTGTGTCTCTTATTAAATAATTCTTTTTGGCAAAGATGCAATTAAATGAAGCCTTTCTAACCTTCATAATACCACATTAAAATGGAATGTTTCCTTTGCACTATGTATACACTAAACTAATTCAATTGTAATACTCAACAGGCAGTAAAGTTTTTTATTTATCAGTGTACCTTGACAGCTTTTGTAGAGCCATTTTTATAAGGTCCATCAAATTTAACAATCATCATATTATGTATATATTTCTACCATGAGTGGGAATTGAACCCGCAACCTTCAGACTCAAAAGTCAAATGTGTAAACCACAAAACTATCTATGGAGACTGTCCGTGTAGCAACTATTTGGGGGAATATTTTAAACATTTTTTCTGTAACATGTATTATACATATACAGGTTGTCCCATATGTCATGGATCAAACGAAGTGGAGTGATAGGGGACGTTATTTGCAATCAAAATGACAAAATATGTGGAAACACATTGATCCAATTTTACCCTCTCAAAGTTATATCAATTTTATCTTCTTTTTTTATACCCAGAATGCCATCTAAAAAAAAATTATCAAAAAAAATGTAGTATTTTAATTATTATTCTTTTTCTAATTATGCTGTTAAATAATGTATCTATGTAATGAAAGTATTTTTTATCAATTTTTAGACAAGCCATATTCTGGCTATTAAAATAAAATTTTAAATTGATATAACTTTGAAAGGGTTATGAATAGGATCACGAAATTTTGTAATTTTAATTACAAATAACCTCCCCTATAACCCCACTTCGTTTGATCCATGACTTATGGGACACCTGTATGTATTTGTTAATACCTTTAATTTAAGTTTAGACTTTCGGACAGAATTCATACCTACTTGGTTTGTATGAAAGCACTATGAAATTAAGCAATACATATAATATAGTGAGATTTTACCAAGTTGTTTATTACTGTTACTCCATATTAAAACGTGTAATTAGATTTTTAAATGCACTTCTTATCATGATGAAATATATATTTATAAATGTTATTCAGTAACTTTTTATGGCACATTTACATGATATTTTTAAGAGAGATCTGCAAACTGTATTACACAATTGTTTTTATTCATATTATGAAAGATATTTTTTTATATATATATAAATAAATGTGAATTTTACCAATATATTAATTATACATTTTTACAAATATAAAAAGAGGCTTTATTCATTAAGTTAACTTTATTCCGAAATAAATTTTAACAAAATATATACCAGCTTTTTTTATTCAGTAAAAATAAAAATTGTAAAATCTTTTCACGAGAAATGCATACCAACCAAAAATAACAAATTGGATGAAAATTTGTTGACTCTGAAAAACTGGATGGTAAAGAAGGGGTGCAACGGGGACATAATGAAGTCAAATAAAAGAATGGATAAGAGAATAGTAATTTATTATGATGGAAACTTTATAACCTATGATTTTTTGGGTTTAGGGTTGCCCTTTTTTGCCTTACTTTTATTACCAAACTTGCTACCTTTTCCCTTCGCCTTGAATTGCTTACGTTTAATTGCGAATTGTGGCTTAGCTTCAGGTTTAACCTGTTTTTTAGATTTAGGTGGTTTGTAGGCTTTGGGTTTAATCTTTTTAATCACTTTCTTCACCACTTCTGTTTCGCGATCTAGTTCCTTTTTAATGTCGCCTGAAAAACAAAATGTTTATTAAACAGAATCAATAATTACATAGTAACTCCGTGTGGTAACATTATTAAAAAGCTGAAACCTAAGTATAAATGAAGATTTGGGCGCCTTTATGACAAAAGTGTCCAACAAGAGGAAAACTCATTGGACTAACCATAACTAAAAACTGAACTGTTAAAGTCTGTTTACCTTCAACTTCTTCCTTGGCCACTTCCATTGGATCTCCCTCGAACATGTTCATGCTCTGCAGCTCGGGATAGGCTGTCTCGGGTCTTGAAGCCTCGTACTCCACCTTCTGCTGGACCCTGTTCTCATAGCGGGAGGCAGACTTCTTGGTGAGGGACTGGCGGTAGCGGGATGGACTCACATAAGAAGGATTCTCCCATAGAGTTGTGCCTCCGAAGGATCCAGAGAATATTTTCACCTGTAATTATTGACAGAACAAAAACCATTTTATTATACAAGTATTATATGTAAACCTATTATAAAAAACAATGGTTGTGCAAAAGAATATAACATCAAAGTGATTTAAAACTCACCGGATTCAAAACGAATCTGGGTCCAATTTCAGCTAGCGCTCCGTCCTCGGACAGAATTTGATAATTTCTAAACCAAATGCGGTTATCCAGGTACGTGAAAGAATAGACATGGTCAAAGAAGGGTTGACTCTTGGGATGGTGCTTGGGGACCCCAAAAGTCTGCTGAAGCAGTTCCTTCAGCAAGACGAGGTGTGTCTCCGATGTGAAGGTCGGGTCAAAGGACAACAGCGGGCGAGATCCTCTCAAGCAGTTTCCGGTAAACTTGAGTTCAGCCATTGTGTATACTAGAAAGATTGACAATGGATAGTTAATAATCCAAACAATTAAGACTCTTCTTAAAAAAGATATTCCCAAAAATCTTCATCTTTCAATATATATGTACATACCAATTATTACCCCATTTATAAAACATTTAATCGAGGTAGAATGGCAACGTATTTTAAGGTAATTTTAACTGCGGTCTTTTTTCCAAGCTTTGTAAAGCGTCCTTGTGATATTTCAGAAAAATTAGGAAGAGTATTACTTCTAAATGGCAATATGACTACCACGATATCAAAAGAGGCTTACAATTTTCTATCAAAAACTTGGCAGATGGTCCATTGGGAATGCTCGAGAACCAAACATAGAGATCCTTCTTTTTCCTTCCTTCAAACATCATGGCTTTATTGCAGTTCTTCATCTCACACATCTCGTTGACGACGAAGAGATTCTTGTTGCGCTCCATCTTGGACTCAGGCTTGTGGTGTGGCATGAGCTTTTTGATGTCCTCCATGAGGTGGCGGTGACGATGGTTTATGCCGCGAGATGCAAACACCAGCACTCGCTGGCGATTCACCCATTTTACCTATAAAATCAGTCATGAGTATAAACAAGGCACCTATTTTCTCTCAGTGGGGCTTGAGTAAAATAAATGTGTATTTTAGCTGCTAACCCTCTGTATACTTATGGGTACTTGTGGGTTATGACCCACCACATATTATTTAAATAGGTTTTTAGGCTAGTTTTTTTTTTTAGCTAATTTTCAAAACATAAAAATGTGTGGTGGGCCATAACCCGCAAGTACCTACTTATGTAATTATTACATTTCTTAGGTCACATTACAAATTATAACTGGATAATAAAACATAGCTGTGAGTCAGTAGTCACGAGTCTTAGTTCTAAGTCACTAGTTATAAGTCTTAGTTGTAAATCATCAGTTATAAACCTTAGTTGTGACGCGCCCGAAAGGTGAGTGAAGAAAACTGACATTTAAAAATAATTATTATAGACAATTCTTAGAGTGCAACATGAATGACAGACATAGGCAAATTTTATATTGTACTAGTGAAAAATAAATGCTAAAATCTATCTATCTACTATCAGAATATGGTGTAAAATGAGATCTGGAGTTCTCTCTTTCTAAAACACATGTAAAGGGAGATAGAACAGATATTATGAGGACCATCATTTGGTTCCTGATACGGAACAACTAGAATCAAAGGGTTAACATATTTTAGAATGCTGGCAAACCAATATAGATTATACTTAACTGTTAGATTCTATTAATTGTTTGCTTGGGTTTTTGTACAAAACATCACCATAATGTAGCTAGTGATATCAGATATTAAGTATTAATAAATAAGAAAGCAATATTAATTCAACAATGCTTATACAAGTGATGGTGATGGGCGGCATTTCATAAAAACTATATTCGCTGGTGCTGTGAGTTACCACACCAAATGGAAAAATTATACACTATAATAATAATAAGAGTGAATTTCTATAGCGCACCTTTTCGAAGGTTCACCTCAAGTGCGTTTTATACTAACTAACATAACCTAATATAATTGTAAAATAACAGATATACTACATAGTATATCTGTTATTTTAATATGTCTGCAGATAAGGCCACTCTCTGACGGTCCGGTAGGGAATTAACTTAAACCTCATGCATCATACCGACAGAGCACTGCGCCATACATTTCAATGGGCGCTAGCTTATGACTCGAGGGGGGAAGCGGGAGTGGCGCGATGTACTTCTGTCATACCACAAGCGGGACAACAATTCAGTAGCTTCTCGGTAAACATGCATCCAGTAAATCTATGCACTGTGTTTCGATCATGCATGCGCCATTCATCCTTTGAGTAACGTGGTGGATCAGTTTTTGGAATGTTTTTTTTGACATTCGGTACATTTGCCAGAATTTGACATCATCTCCGGACAGTTCTCTGACAGCAAAAAAAAAACCTACAACGAATGTTATGTTCGATGTAGGGGTGGACCTAAAACCTCCTCCTTTTTTGTCTCATTCGAAGGAATGAATAGCATACCAGAGTCACGTCTTCAATCGATTCACTCGACATTTTCTGATTTTGACTGATAGATCCGATAACATTCAGCGATAAATGTGAAAATAGAAATCTGCAATACCGACAATTTACTAGCAACTACAAATCACGGCAGACCCATCATAGTCGATGGAGGAAATATTGCGAAACATTTCCTGCATTATGGCTCCACCCGGTTTATGTTGATTCCCTACCAGACCGTCAGAGAACGGCCTAAGAGCGAAATTCAATTTTTTAAACTCCACAACAAATGTGCTTTTTTGCCAGCGTCGCTTGTTTATTGCTTGTTTGTCGACCTTACACAAAGTCTACAACCTCAAGTCCCCTACGAGTTATTTAGAGGTTATGTAATTTGTAAGTTTGAAAAATCTTGGTAAATATACAGACAAGCTCCTCATCCCACGCACAAATTGAAAAAGCTTTCATCAGTTTTTTACAATGAAGAACAACTATTTCACTCAGTCACCGGAGACGTCAAATAATACATTTTAATTCATTTAAAGCTTGGTAAAGTTTCGTTTCCGTAAGTTTTTTAGGTTAGTTTTTTTATTCATCTCACCCAAATTAAAAACCTATATTGGTAAAGTTTTACAATTTAAACTCGTTTGGGGAATGTTTGTTTTCTACCCAAACTAAAAACCTAATAACCTATATTAAATATAATACAGTATATTAATTATATATAAAATATGTTCTCAAGTTCGTAGTTTGGGTTTAAAGAAAAAATTGCATACAAAAAAATCAAACTTTGCTAAGCGTAAATAAATTTATACGAATTATCTTGCATCTCCGCCGACGTAAATAGTTGTTTCTTGTTGTAATTCTATTAAAACGGAAGTGTTATTTCAATAATCTATGCGTAGAACAAGTCTGAATTGTAAAACTTTACTCCCATTTTATGCATAATAATATATATATATATATTGTAAAATATATAAAACAGGTTTGTAGGAGATATCTTAAATTCTGACACAAATTACATTAGAATCAACGAATTACATCAAAATGCTAAACCAATATAAATCTCATACCATTTTTGGTGCAGGGTCATCAGAAAACCTCGCTACCGGTGGAAGCTCTGGAGCCTTTTCTACCACCTTTACCACTTTCTTCTGAGGTTTCTTTTTACTTTTCAACTTAGCCATATTTATTGAATTCTATTTAGTTAATATCAGGAAGGAATAAATGCACAAAAATCTGGGTTCAAACAAAACCTAACACAAAATCACTAGCCCAGTGCACACGAGGTTTTGACATGACTAATGTTGCCATCATGAAATCTACAATCCCGCTAAAATCTATGTAAAAGCCGTCATATTCCGTCAAAACTAACTTGGATTTCTACGAGATATTCCGCTGATTATTTTGAGTACTTAAAACCACGAAAAAAAAGCGCAACAGCTATCGACGAGGGGGGGGGGAGTAAAACTTGCTTTTTTTTCAAATACCGGGAATTATCAGAAGTAATCCAGTTATTATTATTTTATTAAAAGATGATCGGTTAACAAAATAACACGATGTGGAAATATCTGTGATAAATATAATAATAGAGCCCGTCCGATGGTACTTTGTCATAAATCGGACGGTTTTTTTTGGGTTATGTGTACTGAATGAAATATAATATATTATTATAAGAAGTTTATGTATCAGTAATAATAATAATTTATTTAACTGTTATGTATTATCTTATTTTGTGTGCTATTTCTAATAGCATTACAGCCCTCATATTAAGTACTTTTAAAAGTAAACACCGTTAGGTAACTATGCATATAAGCACGTCTTTTTCTTGTGAGTTTTTAATATAATTATAAAAAATAAAAATAAAACTATGAACCTAAAACCTACTTTATGTATAATGAAATGTTTTAATTAGACATAAAATAGGTTTTTGGGTTGTGAGTTTGGGTTTTTTTCGTAAATAAAAAAAAACCTAAAAGCCACACAAAACTCGAAACATTAAATTAATTAAAATGCGTAATTTTGCTTCTCCGGTGAATGGAATAGTTATAATTAAATTAATAAAAAGTGTTTTTCATTAATTTTGTACATATTAAGAAAGTCGTGAATATTCATATTTAATCATCATTTAAACACATTCATTGGCTAAATTACAACAATGGCAACACTGGTCAGGACATTTGTAAATTTTTTTATACTCCCTCTACACAGTGGGCCATCAACTGGCCTGTGCGATGACTTGACGATGGCTGGCGATATTTGCACCGCCGCGTCTCCTGCGACTGTTTTTTGAAAACATTTACACAAAAAAACAAAACAAAGGGGCGTTACCATACACATTTCTGTGTCCATATATAATGTTTTTGTCTTCCAGAATCAATGGAAAACATTCCTCTCGCGGGTGAAAAGAGGAAGGGGGGAAGGGTTTGCTTCATTTTTTTAAATCGCCGCACGGTGCGGATCTATCTATGCGTCCCGTCCGAGAGTACTTCGTCATAAATCGGACGGTTTTTTGAGGTTATTTGAACTAAACTAAATAATAATATATTATTATAAGAAGTTTGCTTATGTATCAGTAATAATAATAATTTATTTAACTGTTATGTATTCTCTTATTATGTCTGCTATTTCTAATAGGACTACAGCCCTCATATTAAGAACTTTTAAAAGTAAACAACGTGAAGTAAATATGCATATTATCACGTCTTTTTCTTGTTAGTTTTTATTGTTATTAAAAAACTAAGAATCTAAAACCTACTTTATATAAAATACAATGTTTTAATAAGACATAAAATAGGTTTTCAGGATTATAGTTTGTTTTTTTTTACGTAAATAAAAAAAAAAACCTAAAAACCACACAAAACTTGAAAATTAAAATGAATTGAAATGCGTAATTTTGCTTCTTCGGTAACTGAAATAGTTTTTCATAAATTTTATGCATATTAAGAAAATCGTGCTTATCCATATTTAATCATTGTGATAAACACATTCATTGACTATATTACAGTGGTTTACACAACATATTTCATATTATTTTTACATTAATCGACATTTGAGTATTTTTTTTATTCAAACAATAAACAAAACAATGGTATTTTATTCCAACCTATAAAAATGTGTATTATATTCAAAAGATTATTCTTGAACTCATCTTGTCGTCTACGCAAAATGTTTTGTTTTTAATCAAAACAATACATTTTAGCAGGAGACGGAATGTGTATGAAAACAAATGTTTTTGTGTATGATTTTTTGTGTAATGTTTCGGAAAAAAATTCGCAGTGTTACTCTAAGACCGCCACCGAGGTTCTCATGGGCCATCAGCTGCCTCACTACTGATGGCCCATCGTGTAGAGGGCATACTGGCGTCGCATGGCTTATGGCGCAGAGCGATGGCGTGCGATAGCGTGGGATGGCCTTGTTGTCGGTTTTTCGTCCACACATCAAAGGGTGGCGGGCCGGCGATGGTGGCGCCCCCTACGGAGATGATGTCCTAGTTAGTATGATTTACGTAGCTTCGAAACAATTTTAAACGTAAAGGCGGTAGTTTGGACATGTGATGAAACTATAAAATTTATCGAATATACCTTAGATAATCCGTGATATAAAAATAAACGGAAATATATGTATTTTTGTAAATTAAGGATCTCTAAATATTGTATTTAAATTGAGTAAATAAAAACATTTAAATAAATATCTCTGCATGTATTTCCTATTTTTATTGGGTTAGAATTATTGTAGGAGAGGAAAAACAAAACAGTAATTTTTTTTTTAAATTTCCATTTTCTGAATATCCGAAATTATTTTTATAATATTAGGTAGCATTTAATATCATAAAATTACATTTACACATATCATTTGTTTCTAATGTCCCTGCCTAATATACTAATAAAAAGTATCATCTAGTTTATTTAACCATATATATTGCTGCAGCAGCACGTAGATCTAGAAGCACATTAAAAGTAGAACTGAACTGTTGAACCTTGCCATCGTGTAGTGGCGTTGTAAATGTCGCCGGCCGACGCCAAGCCATCGCACCGGCCAGCTGATGGCCCATCATTTAGACGGCCCTTTACATACAAGGTTTGCTCATACAGGCGTTTTTCAAAAAAAAAACTCGTCCGGCTGTTCGTAAGCTCGTGACGTAGCTCGGATCCCGAGACGAAGATATTTGACAGTGGGTCGTGTGCCAAGTCGACCATTGTCTATCATACGGGGTATCGATTTATACTCTAGAACTCCTCTAATCCACGCCAAGTGATTTAAAAGTTTTTAATGCTGCCTCATTATTTATTATCCTTAAGATTTTATTTTGAATATATTATTTAATTACCGCAAATTATCAGAACTTTCATCAGTACCCCCTGGCGGGACTCTCTTACTTAGTGCAAAGTTACATAGTCTCTCACTTACACTTTCTCTTAGTAACAATTTTTTTTTTAAAATTATTTTAAATATTTTAGAAATTTCTACAAATTATCAGAATATTCATCAGTGGACCCTGAAAAGCTAGAAGAAGAAGCGAGAAGCGGCCAGAAAAATCCACAACATAAATGCGGGAAACTAGAAACTGAAACAAGAAGAAGCGGGAAATAAGAACAAGCAGGAAGCAAGAAATTAAAACCAACGCGATCGATTCCTTTATTCCTTTCCTATTTATCCTATATTCCCATATTGGCTCTAGGTTTCCATGCATACCGCCTAATTAAATTATATCCCCCTTCTCGTCCTTAGAGCATGTGCTCCAAATTCTAGCTTAATTAATGCCCCCTGGACCCTGGTGTTCTGGTGGCACTCTACTTAGTGCACTCTTATTTACTTTTTCTCTTAGTAACTTTTAGTATTAATAAATATTTTTTAAATGACTACAAATTACATATTTATTTAATATTTTCCTCATTCCATCTTCCTATTCACATTTATGAACACCGTTTACGAACCATTTACGAACAACTTAAACCACTGTAAATTCACTCTGTGGCATCATTTTAAATAAAATAAAACAAAATATTGATATGGACCATTATGCCCATGAGCCATATTCGTGTTACCATTTAAAACCTTTTGAACGACACAGCGCCCTCAATTATTGTCTACCTTTAAATGGTAGTCAAAAACAGAAATTGTGTTTTGCCGCCACACGGCAGATTTTACCAGTGGTCATATAAAGCGCCTTCCAGACGAGCGGGTGGCTTAACTGCCGGGTGGCCTAACCGAAATTGGGTTTTGCCGCCAGACGGCAGATTTCACCAGTGGTCTTATTAGTTAATATAATACGGGTATATTATTTGGAAAAAAAATATCATAATATGTCGACTAACATAATACTGGAATGTGCCTAGTTTGGTAGTCGAAAATAATCTAAGCTTTGTATCAAAAACTATAAATATGAATAAATAAAATTTAAAAAAAACCATCAACTTTTCAAATCACGAGACAGACTTGTTCCGAGGCGTATTTCTTTAGCGAATTATCAGAGGAAATTCAAATCAAAGAAAATAATTTTCAAATTAAATTAATGTTACGAAAAATTCTAATTCATTCTAAATTCTAATAAATAAATTCTCGTGGCTGCTGAGAAAGGCGCAATAGGAAAAGACATTTGACTAGAAGATCTTCTGCTGTCACGGCGACCTGAGTTCTGACCTCCAGTCTACAGAGCAGATCCGGTGCATCATGCGGCCCACGGACGTGCCCGACCAGGTTGCTCTGCGACCTGCCGTGGTCCGACACTACCGGCTGGGGCGAGAAATGGACGACACGCTGGTGTGCTCTTTCCAGATCCTGAAGCCGGCCGACAAGCGCTACCTGGCGTACGGGCAGACCAACACCAAGCGTCCCGTCAGGCCGCCCAGGGGCGTCACCAACAAAGACAAAGATGATTGGATATGGGTATGGATCAATTCCGCCGGCCCCCTTCCTCACCCGCTGTCCAACTTCACATAACTCCTATAATTTGTATTAGCGTTTTGCAATATATCGTAAGGAATAAATACAGTTAGCTATTGTTTTCAATTTAACATGTATGAAAACTTAGATCAAGCCGTATTTAGTTTTGATAATTTAACTGCCTCTCTTTTTATGGTCTATAAATAATGTGTAATGATAGCCTGTCCAAAAAAAAAAGTAATAGATGTAAGAATAGGAAGTAAGATTTGTACAGCGCCCTTGAGGTGATTTTTCACAAAAACGGCGCTATAAAAATCATCCGATTATTATTCATGTATCTAAGGATTGTATCGGATACGGGTATGCATAATTTTTTTTTAAACGATAAATAAAGCGTTATATCCAAAGCGAAATTTCAAATTTCAAGACCTCTTTGCTCAGCGGAGACAAGGAGTATTGCCATTATTGCTAAGTCAAAAAATAAAAACACAGTATATATATTTTTTTCCGTCGGCCACACTACTGGCCCGCCCAATGACCCCTGGTTTTGACCAAAATACTAGATCTAGTCATTACGTTCTCCTTTCCTATGACCACGCCTCTTCTGGGCCAGGAATTTGCCACCATACGGTTTGTTTTGTCCATTATTGACGAAATCACTGGGCGACCCACTCGTCTGGAAGGCAATTATGCCTCCATAGGCTCATTTTGCCCATTTATGGCGAAACCACTGGGTCCCGCTCGTGTGGAAGCCAATTTAATTTCAAACGGAGCTTGCAATTTCTATGGAAAACGATTCGCCATTTTCTTTTCTTGTTTTTTTTTTACAATAGAATATTTGGCCATTGTTTTTTATCAGCCAATCAATCACAACGAAATTTACATCGGCTATAGCTGATTTGCTGAACGCAGCCATCAAATTTAGTTTGTTCGTCAGTCGTCAGGTCTCAAGAATTGAATCTGCCAACTTTTAGACATTATTTCGTCTCTTTACCTTTTCCCTAGGGGTGCTAACATAAATTCGCCGAGAGATATTTAGCGGTCACGGGTACAACATGGGTTCAAAACTCTTAAATTTGTCTTCATCGGCAAGGGTAAATAATCTTTAATCATAAAATAACAAAACTATTTTTTATTTAGGTTGGCGTGAAGTCATTTCCTTAGCATGTTCATTATGCAATAACTCCCCATACAATCGCACTATTTATTTGTAGCCATATCTCACAAATAATAGATAATTATTTAATGTAATCTAATATTGGCGTATGAAGGTTTACCCACAATAATATTGCTATTGTTTCAACATACTGACATTGAGTGACATTCTGACATTTCGTATTTTAAATTATCACTGGAGGTCTGGAGTGCTTGACCGTAATCCAATGTTCCAAATTTTTTGCATTTCACGTGATTACTGCGTCTATTTTGATAATAAACCATTGTTGTAGTGATGTAGAAGTGTAACAATTTCAATATATTTTATGATTCCGAAGCCAAACTCATACGTGAGTTAGTTGGGCATGCTCCTTCAGAAAATTTGTTGAATATAATATTTCTTACGATTATAATTTGTGCCCATGAAGATTTCAGTAAAATTGCTTGCAGATATAGTGTCGTGTGCAATTAGCAACAAAACACCAAAAGAGGTAAAAAGGAACGCTACACCAAGTTCTCAGAGCGACTGCCTCAACATTCAATGACTCAGAGAAGACATTCAATTGTAATATATAGACACATATTTATTTTGGTTGTTTCCAATAAGACTACAACATGGCGCTACAAACCAGATCAGCTATTGATTACAAAAATAAGAACATGAAGGTGGAAATCAAGAATGATCAGGAAGAAAAAGAAATCTTACTGAAGATTTACAAACACCTGACAGACGCTGGATACATGAGAGCAAATTTCAATGGACTATCTCCATTTGATAAGATCGCTGGCGGACTGACATGGTGCATTACCGGATCTGATAATTTAAACAACATTGGATTCTTATTTGGGTACGGAGAAGAATTGAATATTCGTAAGAAAATTTTACTTTCAGAGAGAATTATAAATGCCCTCCTTCGTGCCACCAAGAGATGCCCCATCATCCTCCAACCTCATCAAATCATGGGGCTGGATGTGGACAAGCTTATCATTGTCATTGAATGGCTCATAAGTCAAAACTGTAAATTTGGAAAAATCACTACTGATCATACTCAGACTTTGATCACTCTCAAATTAGATGAAACCACTCGGGTGGTTCTCAATAACATTATTTCAGTTATTAAAAAATATCAACCGAGCAGACGATATAGACAGAAAGTTCCTGTAACATCTGCTGAGAACTATAAACAATCTAACCATCAGTATATATATGTTAATTATAAGAAGACCAAAAACAATAAGTTGATTTTAGATGAAAGAAAGGATTTCATTCAAAATAAATCAGCTGGTATTTATCCAATAGATTTGGGTGAGATAGATCAAACCATTTTTGATGATGACGAAGCCAGACAAGAACACTACAATCTACTGAGTGATGAATTGTCTATAGCGTCCCCCAGTGAAACTATAACGGCAGAACTAAGCAAGTTGGAAAACTATACAAAGATATCGGAGTCCCTCAAAAGTGAAAATACTGATTTGACTGAAATCATTTCTAGGGAATCTTCAAAGCTAGAAAATAAACAGATTGCCAACAAAGAGTATGCAGCAGAACTTGCTGTGATGGAGGGCCAAATCAAATCGGAAGAAGATTATCAGAAAGTTTTGGATATGGTGATTGAGACCAAAAACATCAGAGATGAGTTTTCTAGTTTACGTAGCAAACACATTGAAAAACAGGCTCAGATTCAAGAAGAGAAGAGCATTATTGTTGAAGAAGATTTCACTCAACAAATCGACTACATGAAGGAGCTTAATGAGAAGGTCATTGAAATGGAAAGCAGATTAGCGGAAGAAGATAAAGAAATCAAGGAGCTAGAACATCTACTGGATCAGCCGGGACCCGCTGAGCTGGCCATGTACCAGAGGAGATTCTATGAACTGTACGATCAGATTGCCGCCAACACTATTGAAACCAAACAGTTTTACGACTTTTACAACACCTTAATTGACTCTAAACAATACGTAGAAAAGGAAGTAAATTTGTTGAATTCCGTCCTCGACAATTACTCGAGAGCCATGTCGGCAGCCAATTTCCGCGAGCAGTTCTTCAACCAGCTGGAGTCCATCGTGGAGTGGGTGACGCAGACCAAAAATAAATTGAACATCATCCAGAACACCAAGAAAGAAGTTCGGCAAAATCTGTACCAGCAACTGTCCTCACTTATGGAGCTGGAGCGCGAATACGCCACAGTGGTATCTCAACTCAACTCCGAAGCTTCTCCAGAGAAACGAATGAAAAATATCCACTTGTTTGATGAGTACTGAAAAGTTCTGTAAATTAGATACTACTAGCCTGCAAAAATTTTGTCTCCAATATTACTGTTGATGTCTTAATATGTATCGACACCATCTTTAAAAAACATAGTTTTGTATTAACTACTTATAGTTAATTTTATGAAGATTTTTTATAACTAGGCATAAATTAGCTTAGCATATGTATTCTGAATATGTTGATTTCACGATTTTAAACCATCAGTTAGATCTACTACTCAAAGTTGAAAATCATTTAGCTGGTGTAATTGTGGAGTTGTAATGCCAAACTGCCTATTTCCAAAATGAGTGAAATTGAGTTAGATATGCAGTCGGGGTAATTCAAGGCTAAGGAATCGATTGACATTGTTATTTTTACGATAAATGACAAAATTTTTCATCTTAAAAAACACCTTTTTTTACAAAGCATCCTATTTCCAGCAAAAAATATATGTATACCTTTTTCTGCAGAAGTGACTATTTTTCATGTTATGGCAATGCTTAGAAATTTGAGAGAATTTCCAATAGAAATTTTAGAAATTTTTTTTTTTCTGTAAATCACACTATTTTTCTTACGATTGTCATATGTATATTGTTGCCAAATTTGAAAACTCAAGGAAAGGATTTTTTTGTTTTCCTAGCTGGAAACTGAATCAGGAAGAGGACCTAATAAAGTATTCTCCCTACTTCTAAAATTTTTAAATGTTCGAAGGACAGATAAAAAGATATAAAGGAAGTACTCATGTTAGCGAAATAAAATAATTAAAAATGTTAATTTAACATTTTATTTATCCAATGCGAACTTAATAAATCACAACAAATTATTCCAAATTTTTTTCTCAATTATTTTTTTTAAATGTTTGTATTAGGTTGTGAGAGCAGTACCGTTTTTCGCTTCCACTGAAAAGTTAGATTTTTGGAAATAGGCAGTTTTGCATTACAGCCCCACAATGAACAAGTGACTACAAATGATTGTTTAACTTGAAGTGACCCTGGGGTTATTAAAATAAAATATATCAGTATCTACTATCATGATCTAACCTTAGTAATGTTTTTGTTTTTGTTTTATTTAAATTAAAATATGTACGAGGTGTGTTCAAAAGAAAAGGTGAATTTTGAATTTTCACGGGCTGTGTACAACAAACAAAGAAAACATCGAAACAGTGAAGAAAATTGTTTTGGAAAATCGTCGAATCACTATTAGGGAAGTTGCAGAGTATGTTGGCAAATCAATCGGCTCATGCCATGCAATTTTCTCGGATGTTTTGGGCATGAAACGTGTGGCAGCGAAGTTTGTTCCGAAATTTCTAAATTTTGAGCAAAAGCAACGTCGCATTAGTATCGCTCAGGAGTAGTTGAATGATGTCAACGATGATCCAGATTTGCCCAAAAGGCTTTTGGCCTTGGATTTGGCTCCCTGCGACTTTTTCCTATTCCCGAAACTGAAGAGACCAATGAAAGGAAAGCGTTTTGCCACAAGTGATGAGATAAAGTCAGAATCGAAGAACGAGCTGATGGCCATACTGAAAAGCGCATTCCAGAAGTGCTTCGAGGATTGGAAGAAGCGCTGGCATAAGTGCATTATATCTGAGTGGGATTTCTTTGAAGGGGAGAAAATGGATATTGATGAATAAATACTTTTCGAAAAAATTCAAAATTCACCTTTTCTTTTGAACACACCTTGTAACTCCACTACAAAATTTGTTTACAATGCTAAGTAATAATGCTCTTTATTTTAAATCTATGTAACATCCTTTTTACAATATTATACAATACACAATATTTTTCTTTTTTATGAGTAACCTAAACGAAAACAAAATTTAAGTGCAAAAAATAAATATACGGATATACCAACTTATCTGTGTAGTCATTGGTGTTGTTACTGCGGATATTAGGGTTACCAGTGCAATTTTTTTGTTCATTAATTAGTTACTCCTTTTCCTTTGTCCACTTGCACACATGTGGTTGTATATATGCATGTATTTGTTAAAAAAAAACATTCCAATAATTTAAGTTTTATTCTTTTTGCCCATAAGTTTTAAGCTTATAAAATACTCGTACAATGGTAATGGACTATTACATTCTCCAATCATTTATTTTGTAACTATATAAATGAATCATCTGGATAATAATATCGTACGAAACATACTCGTATGTACTATGTGTACTGGGATCTTTTAAAAGGTTCATCACCACCCGATTCCTATTATAATTAATGTTCTTTTGTAATAAAATTATGTTGTTTCGGTAAGGAATTTCTCAATTCATGTTTGTTCCCTGCTTATGTAAATTTTGTAATTTATATGCTCCCTCAATTTACATAAACTTGAAATGATGAGAAATCTGATCACTGGGCGTAGTGAGCTATCAAATGTCTGATCACCGAGCTTGTACTGTTTAATTATTTGTTAAACAGTACAACCTCGAACCCAGGTCCTGGGTTCGAGTCCCAGATGCGACTGAAATCTTTTTATTTTCTGCCATGTTTTCCGTTTTCATATTTCATTTAGGTTATGTTAATATTATTTTCTACAATGATTAATTATTTATTAGCTTATCCTCTTCGGGCCCACGGTATCATATACGACACTCAAAATCTATTTCATAAATATTCTTTCCTGAATTGTTTATCAACCCAGAGCCGAAGTATTAGATAAAGTAGGCATGTCAGTAAAACAGATGCCTACTTTATCTAATACTTCGGGTCTGGGTTGACAAACATTGTCAGCAAAGAATATTTATGAAATATATCTTGAGTATCGTACTCGTATATGATACCGTGGGCCCGAAGAGGTTATATTATAACAACAAAATATTTCAATTATTTAGTTTCTTGAATGGCTAGAATGCCGAAACAGTTGTCACAATAATAAAAACTAAAATACTTTCAGAACTTGATAATTTTAATGGAAGATGCTCCGAGGAACTAGCGTCATTGATCCCTTCGGCACTGGTGCATAGTCGGGAAACACACCAAACGCGCGCCCAACATTTGCACACGGTTGACATTTGTCACATGAGAACGGGTCGCTTCTACGACTCGTTCTTGTGTTCAACAGCTCGGCTGTGGAATCATCTGCCGGCCTCTGTGTTTCCTCCATCCTATAACATGGGTCTCTTCAAGACCCAAGTTCACTCCTTCCTATCCTCTAAAAGACCCTCCACACAGCATCCCCAAAGATGATATAGGCCTTGAGGGAAATTATTTCCTCCTTGGTCTCCTGTGTGGAGTTACTGTAAAAAAAAAAAATGACATTAAATTTGATTTATTTTATATTAACACGTTCATTGCTGACACCGCGCGTCACGCGTTGACAGTAATTTGACCGGCATGCGCGCAACGCGCGAGGCGCATTGCGCCGTCTGTTCCATTTCCGGTCTAAAACAGACGCAGCCATGTGGTTTTGAGTCGTTTCTAGCCTCAGCGCTAGGCACTGTCACTGTTCGGCAGTTTGAATAGATCCGTCATTCATACCGGTCGTTAGAAGCGTTTTGTCATTGTCGTGCATAAAGCAGCGTTTACGTTTACGTCCATACGAAATTTTTCCGCATGTAAATACTCCTTTAGTTCGCAAAATAAATAAAACATTACACATTCCTCTTTCTCGTTTTCTTTCTGAAAAAAAAACAGTAAATTATGATGTCTATACAATATTATGGTCATGTAAACACTCCTTTAGTTCGCTCGACCTTTCAGTCAAATGTTCTCAGCATGGCATTAATATGTACGAATTTTAGTTAGCAATGAACGTGTTAAAAAAATAAATAAATGGAGTTGTACAAATTAAATACAATAACAATTAATAATATATTTCATTTGAGATTATTTTCTATTAATATTCATTTACCGCATGGGTCTGCAATTTTCTATTTAACACCTCTTGGCCTTAGAGCTGACTCTCGTTTTTTAATTCCGTCATGAAAATTAGATGAATGTGTTAATTTTATTAAATCAATCCTTTATTATTTATTTTAAAAACAATTTATATTGCTCTGTTTTACATGCTTAGTGTCTTAGCTATATTAACGCAATATTGATTATTTATCACATTTTTTTATGTTAAATTAGGTTTTCATTTATGCAAAATGGTTGTATAGTTGTATACATAATTTATTGAAAAATTTTTAGATGGTAGAGGACAATAGATTCTATTTATACCCATCTTTTATTTGATTTAATAAAAAAAATTATTAAAAAAGTACAGACTTTTAATAAGCACCTCAACTAAAACACCTGCCAATTTAATATTGAACCATATCTTGAATGAAAGCTGGTAACCATTTATGGAAGTCGATGAGACATCCATTCTCCTAAATCCTTGTTTTTTTCAGCAGAAAAGCAATAAGGAACTCCAGTCAATTTTTATTTTTTTAACATTCACCTAACTTAAAAATATCAGTATTTTATTTTTATAAATGTCGTTTTTATAGTTAAAATAATTTTCAAAGTTTGAATTTTTCAAAGCCTGCCAAAATGTTTGAAATCTTGCAGGACATTCCCATACGGGCTGGTATGGAATCAACAAATTCCAGAATAAAAAAAAAAAGTATTAAAAAGAATTCATAAAAACATGAATACTTTTGAAATAATATGTATACCACAATGGTGACCCGTATACGAGTTCACGCAGTGCGACATGTGCAAAATTGTTCGCATTGGTCGACCGACCCGTGAAGAAGCGGTCGAGTTCTATCATAGCCCGCCGACCAATCACGGGGTGTAGTCTCGCATGGTTTTTAATCGTTTTATATTCAGAATCAGCGTTTGTTCCGTATGAATATGCACATATATATAATTTTAAAGCCATAATATTTTTCACTCAAGTTTCTTATTATGTTGTCAATTATTGACATGTGGTGAACCCAAAGCCCCAAGTCGAATAGTTAGGGCTTCCAACTGTAGACTGATCCTGCCCCTGAGAGTTCCGCTATAACATCTCTTTCTGTTACGTGTATAGATAATAGAATTTGTAATAGAATTATGAGACTACAAGTAATTTTTTACATTTCTTCACATAAAAACGGTACCTAGAGATATCTCAAAATTAAAATTTTTTTTTTATGTAAATCAAATTTAATAATGTTATTATTTAGTTCTGCAAGTATTTTTAGTAGTTATTATTGTGACAGCTGTTTCGGCGTTTAAGGCCATTTTCAAACTGTTTAAAGCCATTTTCAAACTGTTTGAAAATGGCCTTAAACGATGAAACAGCTGTCACAATAATAAAAACTAAAAATACTTGCGGAACTTAATAATAACATTATTAAATTTGATTTACATTAAATTAAAAAAATAAATAAATGGAGTTCTACGAATTAAACACTAAAACAATTAATAATTATCTCAGAACACTATATTAATCACTTTTCGAGGGTTTTGACTAGCCGGCGATATCATTGATTGTTTTAATTTGCAGAGAGCAGGATTATTGGGAGTCCGCAGCTACGCCACCACCCACGATGCTGACTTAGTGGTCATCGGCACCGGTCCCGGAGGCTACGTGGCCGCTATTAAAGCCGCCCAACTCGGCATGAAGGTATTATATCTTCAGAACATTCATAATCCTTCAGATTTCTACAGAAACGTATCAGACAGTCCGTTTCACCAACACAAACCATCAATATGAAATGTGTTGATCTTTGAGAAACTAACAACATATGTAGTTAAATTTTATACTTGTCTTCATTAAATTCTCAGAAAAAGTTAACATAATATAATCTGATTCAGTTGTACGAGTATATTATTGATGCTTTAACTTAACCTTTTTATTAAAAATAATAAATAATCTGATTTCCTGTTTTATAACTACTTATCAAAGTTTGGTATGACATTCAGAAGGAAATTGACCATATTAATTTAAAACAACAACAAAAATTTAACTTTGATGAATGCTAGTTTAACTGTTGCTAACACATTACCAAATATAATATATAACTGATATATCAACCATATAATATGTAGTATTATCCCTCAATGACTAATAATATCTTTCTATGATAACAGAGAACATTATGCTAAAAATATCTGTTTGGTAGTACATAGTATCTGGGTACGTATTGAGCTTCCGAGATTATTGAAGCTAACATTATCTTTCCATTTCAGGTGGTAGCCATAGAGAAGGACCCCACACTGGGAGGAACTTGCCTGAACGTAGGCTGCATCCCTTCCAAAGCACTCTTAAACAACTCCCACTACTACCACATGGCTCATGGTAATGACCTGAAGGAGAGGGGTATCGATGTGTCCAACGTCACCCTCAACCTTGACAAAATGATGAGTGTGAAGGCTGGAGTAGTCAAAGCCCTAACCGGTGGAATTGCTATGTTGTTTAAGAAGAATAAGGTTAGCTAAATTATTATTTAATTCTCAAGTCAGTCTGATATCGGCAAGAATGAAAGATAGCTGACCACCAAAGAGACTGCTCTGTAATAAACCTGTCGGACAAAAAAGTATTGAGAGGCCTGTTGTTATTTATTGTTCATTTAACCAATGATGTCATTTATAATTGCAGATCACATCTCTTAATGGCTATGGTGAAATCACAGCTCCTGGACAAGTTTCTGTCAAATTAACTGATGGATCTGTAGACACAGTAAACACCAAGAACATCCTTATTGCTACTGGATCAGAAGTGACACCTTTCCCTGGAATTGAGGTACATAGTATATTAAAATACATATTAATTTATTAATACTTAAGCGTATAGAATTTAGAAGACAGTAGGAGATTGGCAGGAGTAGAGACGTTTTCTTAATTCACAAAGTTGGCTGTCTGTATTATCTTGTAACCTCGCCTTTTTGTTGTTTCAGATTGATGAACAAACCATTGTATCTTCAACCGGTGCCTTGAGTTTATCCAAAGTTCCCGAACATTTGGTAGTTATTGGAGCTGGAGTAATTGGGCTCGAATTAGGATCCGTATGGCAGAGACTCGGTGCTAAAGTAACTGCTGTTGAATACCTGGACAGCATTGGAGGTTATTATCAAATAATAATGGTAACAACATTAATTTTTTTATAATCAATTCCTTATTATTATTGTGTTTTCCTTTTTCCTCATTCAGGTGTCGGTATCGATCAGGAGGTAGCAAAGAGCTTCCAGAAGATCTTGGCAAAGCAAGGAATTAACTTCAAGCTAGGAACAAAGGTACTTGGAGCAACTAAGAGTGGAAACACAATCAAGGTTGACGTAGAAGGTGCTAAGGACGGAAAGAAAGATTGTGTAAGTTTATTACATGAATTATAACTATTTAATCACATCTTAGTTTTTGAAAAGTTGATAAAAACAAATTTATTTCTATTTGCAGCTGGATTGTGACGTCTTGCTGGTTTCTGTTGGAAGGCGTCCATACACCAAGGACCTCGGCTTGGAGAAGGTTGGAATCATCACAGATGCTCGAGGACGAATTCCTGTCAACGAAACATTCCAAACCATCATATCTGGGTATACCACTTTTTCTACTTTTATGTATTTTGGAATAACTTGTAATATCATAGATTTTTATATCGTAGTTGGCCATCCAAAGCCAAAAAGGTGACAAACCAAATTGTTCAGGAGAGCTTTGAATTTGCCTATTAATCATTTTTTACATCTCAAGTGATAAATTACTAAAATCGTCATGTCATCGATAGCTTTGAAATAAATGCAATTAAAGGTTTGGAAGTGAAGGATACATCAGGATTTAACTAAAATACTTTCTATTTTGAAATTGTAACCTTTATTTGTAAAGAAAATTGATAACAAAGGTGCTTTCAATACAAATAATTAACAAAAAATAAACCAACAATGTTTACACAATTTTGGGAAGTGTTTTTTAAAGTAAAAAGCAATCATAAAGTTACTTATGTTTTTGACGTGATATTTGTTGACACTGAACTGACGATGTTCTTTATCAAGTTCTTACATTTTAGAAATGTACTATCTAAATATCTTATTTGAGTAGATTAGATAGATTTAGATTGATCACATCATTTTTAAAGGTTTTATTCACCGGAATGAAAAACAGCTAATTGCCACTAAACCTTTTTCTTGTAACTTTTATCGAGATATGGACTTATAAACACCTAAATTTATTCCTAATTCGTGTTCCGCTATACATAGGGAAATTACGATTTTTGGCAAATATAGCTCATTCTAAAATATAAGCAACTGCGTCAAAGTCATTTTTGGAAAAATTGTTTTTCGAAGAATATTGATGATATTATGTATGTCGTTTCTGGGTACTTTTTATATGATATGGAAAGTTTGCAAATAATTTACTAAGCTTATAATATTATGTACATTCTTTTAGGGTTTATGCCATCGGTGATTGCATCCACGGACCCATGTTGGCCCACAAAGCTGAAGATGAAGGAATCGTTTGCGTAGAGGGAATGACTGTAAGTACATATCTATATACATTTCATTGATTGATATAATTTTGTTCGTTGTGTCAATGCCTGAATTTATTTTTTCAGGGAATGCCTGTTCATATCGACTATAACTGTGTTCCCTCTGTGATCTACACACATCCTGAAGTAGGATGGGTAGGAAAATCAGAAGAAGACCTGAAAAAGGATGTAAGTTGTCACATGGCACCTTTATAATATTACTCGTACATATATGTATGTATTTAAATAACTTGTTTTCTATCAAAACCACTGATTACAGAGACAATTTTTCAGCTTTATGAATATTGGTGTCCTATAAATTCCTATGACTTTATTTCAGGGTGTAGCTTACAAAGTCGGCAAGTTCCCCTTCATGGCTAACTCTCGTGCGAAAACGAATAATGACACAGAGGGATTCGTCAAGGTGCTAGCTGACCAGGCCACTGACAGAATTCTTGGAACCCACATTATCGGGCCCGTAAGTACAATTAAAAAATCTAGAAATTAATGTGGAAAACCTTGAAAGTTGACATAAAACAACATTAACGCCCCCTGGTGGCTACAGTCATTTGTAGTAGGAATTTCGACATAAATCCACCTTCAAAACCTTTCACGATAATTTGCAAGATGTCAGTATATTCGGTATATATTTTCGAATACCAAAAATACGTAATTGTTATTTTCAGTTATGAATGGTAAATTTGTCGCCTTCCACAACCTGGTAGTCTAATGGTTAGAGGAGTTGCTTTCTATTCGGACTATCAGGGTTCGATTCCTTTACGTTCTAATGTTTTTCTTTTAAAAATTTTTTTTTAAACTAATTTTACCTACGATCTATTTATAGGAGACACGCATTTGCAAAAAACCAATTTCGGGTAAAATATAAGATTTTCTGATTTACTGGGAGCAACTCAGTTTTATTTAATAAACATTTTATTTCTTTTTTAAAACAAGAGGTTTCATTTGCAAAGTTACGGATAGATAAAATGTTAATTTTTATGTAAATTTCATTGGAAAACAAACTATGAATCTCAACGTAAATGGAGAATAGTTCAAATAACCACCGTGGCGCTGCATTCGCTCAATTAAAGACGGAAATTTACGAACGTCTCGCTTATTCGCCGAAGGGAACACGAATTAATGATTCAAATAACCACCGTGGCGCTGCGTTCGCTCGATTAAAGACGGAAATTTACGAACGTCTCGCTTATTCGCCGAAGGGAACACAAATGAATGATTCAAATAATCACCTTGGCGCTGTGTCGCTCGACTAATGACGAAACTTTCTGTCGCGAATACAAACAATTTTGTGACTTGACAAAAAATAATAGGTCAATTCTGAATTAAATAAATGACATGGGCGAAAGACAATGCCATTTTTATCGAAATCTCTAGTCAGGCTGGCAATATGCGAATAATCGAAAAACGCTTGACCGTAAACATCTGGGCATGTTTCCACGTGAAACATTGTAAAAGAGCCATTTTTACTGTCAATACAATTCAAATGAACCCAACCCCTTGCGGGTGTTCGTTCTGTTCCAATTATTATTTAATTTTAAAGTTTATTCCAAATAGGTATAATAATAATTCGATGATTTGCCGTTTTTTGTGAAAAATCACCTCAAGTGTATCCATGATAATTCTTCTTTTTACTGTGGTGGTTTTTTTTTTCCGCCTTTTTTATGTTACGTACTTATTGTGTTTCGTAAAACTCCATTAATTTTATTTTAAATTTCAAGAAAATAAATTTAATAATGTTATTCTTAAAATCTGCAGGTATTTTAGTTTTTTTATTGTGATAGCTGTTTCAGCGTTCAAAACTATTTTCAAACGGTTTTGAACGTCGAAAAAGCTGTCACAAAAAATAAAACGAAGTTCTACGAAACACAATAAGTACGTAACATAAAAATGGCGATAAAAAACGGCCATAGTAAAAAGACAAAATAATGCAAATATACATATTTTCAATAAACTTAATTGAATTAAAGCTGAAAAAAATACATATCTATACCAGGGAACGAACTCGCGATCTCTAGATATTGATGGACGAGTGTTATTTCTAAAATATAAGTGTTGATCAAACGTTGGTTTTAGTCAGTTGATGACTTTGAATGTTTTGTATTTTACCCTTTATTAATTTATTTTTTGTATTTTACCCTTTATATAAAATTTGTATTCACACTTTAGTCGGGTATTTTTTTGCGCCGGCGGACCGTTGGCAACGGGCGAAAATAAAGGCCCCGCGCGAATTTCTTTAATTTGTTTTAAATCGCCATATCTTCGAAAACAATACCTTACCTTTCCCGCACGAAAACGGTTTTTTACAAACACCCACAGTTCCTATAAATACGTCATCGTCATCGAACTCTGACCCACCGCTTGGAAGGCCACTATCCTAACCACTAGACCACCAACTGATATGAAAGTTGCGACAAAATTAGTCTTTATAAGTGAAAATAAATAATTTTTACACGCAAGTTTAAAAATAAATTACTGACACGTATTTAAAAAAAACTTTAGTTCGAGTTCTCACCGCATAGCAGATAACATTAGCAGCACCTGACGGCCAAATAATTCATGATTTATAAACCAGCTTTTCTGAATTAAATGGTGGTTTAAAAATCTTAAAATACTTTTAAAAACTGGAGAAAAATAATTGCCATCATCTCTGGTTGAGTTTTTTTTTTTAAACTTTACGAAACGTTTTTAATCCGCATTTAAAAAAACATGAAGGTTAGTGTTCATAAAAAACTTAAACTGCACCCAACATTTGTTTTTTATTTGAATTTTTATGACAGCATGTTGAAGAAAAACGTTCAAAGGATTTTTTGAGGATATTCAATATTTAAAAATATTTTGTAAAACTTACGTAGAATGGTCAGAATAAGATTATATTTCTAATTTGATTTTGATGAATGCTAAACCTCTATGTAAATTTTAAAAATATATAACTCATATTTTTCTCTTTATAAACATCATGTTTATCGTATTGCATAATAATATGTATTATCATTATTTCGGAATAATAAATTATTCCACTCACCCTTAAGTCAATTTGATTGTAGACCAATGAACCTTATTTTCTGTGTCAATAGTAACAACGCGGCATCTGTACTTATAAAATGCTTCCGTTGAAATAGAAATATGAAGAGCCTATGTTGTTTAGGAGTAGGTGTCACTTGGGATTGGATATCGCGCCCGCCCTCCAAACAGTTTGCACAATCTAGGATTGATATTCTCCAATGACGCATTGCTATTGACGGGTGTTGTATTTTTTAAGTTTGACGGATATTCAAAATTTATCAATATTTTCTAAACTTTTAAAGCATTTCATCCTTGTGCCAATATGTCTAATGTGATGCCATTTTCAAAACCTAATTTCTAGCGGAATAAATGATAAATTATGCCATTATTCGATAAGTTATGTTGTGTATTCATAATACTACTGAATCATTTTATTAATAAAATATTACTCAACCAGTATTACCGGTACAGCAACCATTTAGCTCTGTACCAGCAGAGTTTGCATATATTTTGTTATAATTTTTGACAGCTCATTAAATTCTGTTCTAAAAATCCATGTAAAAGCCCAGATGGGCATGTAATCAAGTAAATAAAATAAAATATCCGTAAACAAAGTATGTATCTAGCGATCATAATATAATTAGTGATGCTAATGTCTGATCACTTGTTAGGGCGCTGGCGAGCTGATCAATGAAGCAGTGTTGGCCATTGAGTATGGAGCCTCAGCCGAAGATGTGGCAAGAGTGTGCCACGCACATCCGGTAATTATACATTTAATTATTTTGAAAATTAAAACATCTTTTTTAAAGTCTGGTATTTTTGCAAAGATTGAAGATTTCAATTAAATCAGACCCAATAAGCCATTGTTAACAAAATAATAATAAAGAAAATAAAATGAATATATTTTTCCTTTCCTTTTAGACCTGCGCCGAGGCACTCAGAGAAGCAAATCTCATGGCCTACTGCGGGAAACCAATCAACTTCTAAATAATAATATCAAATGCATTAATTTATTTTTAACTAAACTGTAAGGTTGTATGTATATATTTTGTCGCATTGATAATGTTCTTTCTTTTGTAAAACTACGTAGGGTAAATTAAAATTTCATACGCAATATCCTCACCTTATGGCACTGCTGGTCGATTTTTATAAACAATATGTAACTTACATTTTTAGATCAAATAATATTGTGCATTCAACTTTACAGAAATTGTAATCAAAACGGCACATACTAATATATAAAATCATTATTTGTTAGTAAGAACCAAAAATTAATAAAAATGAATGTTTTTTAAATATGTTTTTATCAAATTGAAAAACCCATTACTCCAGATTATCTAGAGTGCATTTAATGTAAGCTTTGTACTTTAAAATAACCATAAGTCCTGTGCTGTAATAAGAGCAAACTTTGAATTGCCATTGATAGACGGCAATCTCAATATAAAATAATATAGCTTGAAAATAGTAATAAAAACAGGTTGAAATAAATTTCTTTTTATTTTTCAATATTATTTGTTAGTCTTACAAAATAAAACAATCCATTTATGTATGTGATTCTACACTAAATAACAAATTTTATAATAATATAATCAATTCCTGCTAAGCATGAATTTGTTCTTTGGAAGTTAAATAAAAAGATTACATATTTGTTAAACTAAAATTTTATGAGTTGTTTTTTTTACTACTAATTTTGAACATTAGAAATGTTTTGATTCTTAGAAAATGAAATTTGGATGAAATTTTTTTGGGATTAAATTCCAATAGTCATTGTGCAATTACCAACTATGTATGTTATTTTTGTTGAATCCCCTTCACACTTTACACGCAATAATCTCTAGAGAAAAGAAAACTTCGAATTTTAGTGCGAAAAGGATGCTGATCCCTTTGTTTTATTTTTGGATACCAATCTAGGCGCTTCCCTCCTCAACATCTCCAACTGATATAAAATCAACAAGATTTATATCGGAATCAGTGTGGTGAGTATCAAGACGTAATCTTTATTGTATTCAAGTAAATACATAATACAATACATCAGTGGGCCCACTTTAGTTTGATAACTTAGTTGAGGCCTCCATCCAGTTAACCCTTCACCAATGACAACTGTCACGTGACATTTAACTTAATTATCCATATTAGGCAATCTAGGTTTATGTGTGTTGGGGAACACTACTCGAGTATCGACATTCAGTAATCACGAGGGAACAAAAAGTTATTATAACATTAGAATAGTATTACATATTGTTAAAACTCTAGTTGGATGGAACTTTTGAACCAAGTTGCAGAAGATGCCCACTAAAAGATCATATATTTAAGAAAGATTACTTGAAGAGATAAATGTCAAAATAATACATTAAGTTATATTTAAACGACAGTGATGATAAATATGATTATTTCATAATACTGTACAGCTATTTTACACTGAGTTCAAAATATCAAACATTGTTCAGAAAGAGGGAAAGGGACAAGATTGTATATAATTATTAAATGAGCAGAAAAGCCTTTAATTTGTGTAAAAACAAATACAATATAAATATATATAATTTCTAGCAAAAGAATAAACTTAAGAGAGCTGCAGTGAGAGCACATAACACGATGAAAATAACATATGTATAAAATATCACCTCAGCTGAGAGAAACATTAATAATTTAAAAATAAATTGTGCTGCAATGTGCAGAGTGTAGAGCTTTATATGATAGAAAGGGAAAAAATGTAATTCAAACATACATACATAGTACCCCTTTACACCTTTGTTACAAATATACCTAGTATACATACATACATAGTACCCCTTTGTTACAAATATACCTAGTATACATACATTTTACATAAATGTCAAGCGATGTAGATGCCTCATTAGCTTTGCATATATGTATTTTTAAATTATTTTAATTTGAGGAAATAATTAATGAGTTACTGAGATAAACTTTTGATATTATGTATTTGATTAAAATGTCATTAGTTTACTTGTACCCTTTGTAAAATAAATATGAGATCAAGCAACACTTGTACAAGTAAGTACAGCAATGGCGGACAGGAGGAGAGGTACCCAATCAAATCAACAGATTACTATTACCGGCTCACTGATCCACTGAAAAGTTAACGGTAGAGGGGAGTGTGCCTCTTGGGTACCAGTTTCACTAAAGTCCACCACTAAACTATGCTACCCTTATTGAATTATAAGTTCTAAAATAATGTAAGTACTGGTGTTAAGCCTTTGAAAGCAAGCCAAATTATTATATTGTCAAGAACACGTAAATATTGCCTCATTCTGCACGAGTGTTAGCATCACCATTACATTTTATGTTGGTTTGGCACTCCTAGGCGTTTATTTATTAATATGTCATTAGTAAATTTCAAATTTGTTAAATTATCAGACCGCTATATTAAAAAAACTTTACGGAAGTACCTACTTTAAAAAATAAAGTACATAACATTGTATAAGTATTTAAAAATAAAACAACATCTAAGGCAAAATTATGAGATTAAAATAAAATGTAAATAAATATGATGATAACAATAACACATTTACCAATAGTCCAAAATACTATCACAAAGATCGAGGTTGAAGACAGACGAAAGATGTTTTTGATAATCAATACTGTCGTTTGTGCAGAAGATAGCCGAGGCCATGTCTATAACATGGCCATCATTGACCACTTGTTTAAAGACATCTTCCAGTTCGTGCATGCTGAGCTCATGGTCAATCCAGAACATGGTAGCCTGGTTTACGCAGTCGGTCCACACTTTGGAATTAGGCGGCAGCATCATCAGGCTGGATATAACGATGGTCTTAGCGCTGCTGGATAAATCCACCACTTCTCTCTTAGGAGACTGGTGGGTGCTCACATCTTTAAGATAATCCTTCTCACTGCACTGGCAACATAACACTTCTGTTTCTACCGCTTTATAATCGCTATCAAGAAGGTTCCTACTCAACTTCTTGATGTTTTCAAGTAACATCCTTTGCGCTATATTTCTGTTCTGTAAATTGTTTTTCAGATCTTCAGAGTGTTTAATGAAAGTGGAAAGGCTAGCGTCTGGAGTGTCTGATAGCAATGAGTTCAATTGAAGGTTAAGAGCTTCAGCATAGTCCTTCCTCAAGCTGGCTAGCTGAGCTCGTAGATGAATATCGATCAGAGGCGTATCATCATCCACAAATTGGTGTAAATGCATCAGCACAATGTGGGCCCAAAGAGGATTCTTGAAATCTTCCAGCGAAGTAATCGGATTAGGCAGCCGATTATAAACAATGCTACTTGTGTTTGAATAGGATTGCTCCATGAAATTATTTGGGAGACTGAACAATCTAAACATTCTCTGGGCAGCGGGGCGGGGGTTCGGAAGTCGTAGAATTCGTTTGGTATTCTTCATCTTGACAACCCGAAGAGCTCCTTTGACCGTTGTATCCTGAAACTAATAAAAACAACCATAATGAGGGAAACTGAAGGATATGTTTTTGAATGAGAGTAATGATTTGATTTAAATAAGTGCTAAAAAATACCTGCTGATACGAATTGCCAGCAATATGGAGTTTTCCTTGAGAGTTTAAAAATATGGTGAAATCTCCCCCACAAGCTACATTGGCTACATTTCCTCCTGTAGACATCTGAAAGCTTTCAAAAGTGTTTGGCATGGGTGAGTCCAACTTATACTGATTACAGCCCTTATTGTGGATATAGGAGGAATTTCCTCCAACAGGAACAGTTATTGATATGTCTTTGGGAGGAGAAGATTTCTTGTCATCCACGGGCTTCACCAGGGGATCAATTAGAGTTGGTATTAATATCTCTTTTTGATCGCCGGTACCTAGAAATAAAGTGACAATAATATTACACAAGCATTGGATATTAACAGTGTTAGAACGAAAAAGACTGTATTGTTATTGTGTTTAATTCGTATAACTCCATTAAAAAATAAATTATTCAAAGTAAATCAAATTTAATAATGTTATTATTAAGTTCTGCAAGTATTTTAATTTAATACCATGACAGTTGTTTCGGTGTTCAAATCCAGTTTGATAATGGCTTTGAACACCGAAACAGCTGTAACAATAATTAAAAAAAAAAAAAGTAAAATACTTAACTTGCAGAACTTAATAATAACATTATTAAATTTGATTAACATTAAAATAAAATTAAGAGAAGGCTGTGCTAAAAATAATTGGGAACTATTTCTATTTAGGTTAGCCCCAGAGATTAAAAATTGCATTTCAAAGCGAAAATAATATTATTACCCAATTGTCCATCTAAATTTAACCCCCAAACGTAGAGAGATCCGTTCTGGTCTATAGCGCAAGAGTGGTGCCAGCCTGCAGAAATCTGAAAATTACATATAAATACCACATTATTAGGGTATAATCAACGGGTAATACTACAAGTAAGACATAATAGTGTTAAAAGATCGTTTAAGGGGGAAGACTCAAATGAGGCGCTAAACGTCACTTCGCAGTATGCTAACGTAAACAATACAACACATAATTTATCTGCAAATTCTTAACGGAAAGTTACGAAAGTGTCTAAGGTTTTCAGTGACGTAAATTCTTAAACTGTAATCTTTTACATTATATATAAAATATCTACTGCAATTTTAAGTAAAATGCTCGACAGTGCCTTCGCCGTTATGCTAACTGCACCCATTACAAACATGTTTAATTAAAATTCTTTCACAATCTCAGAGCAAATAAGATTAAGAACCGAGATCGTTTATTAAAAATAATTCAGTAAATCTAGATTTTAAGTGTAATTCACTCAAAGTTTCCGAATTTTTAGATTCAGTTCTGTCATAGAGAAATTGTATGGGAAATGTCAGCCGCCGCGCGATCTTTATAAAATAAAAAATTTCACCGAAACAAATCAATTGAGAGAATACCTTCGAAGTGAACGGACGTCCATTTGAAATTCAATATTTTTGTCAATTTTATCACGAATATCTGGGGGAGAGAGGTATTAAACTGCCACCCAACTTATGGAATGTGGGAATTGCGTATTTTCAATATATTTTTTTGTAATCACATTTCTTTGCAACGTTCTTCAAGATGGGCCAAAAAATGTTTAATTTATTATACGGCACAATTTAAAAAGATCTATAAGGTTATGTGTGCAAGAGGTCAAAAACGAAACTAAAGAATGAACAAATTTTTATTTTTTAAATCTATACATTTTTTGTGTTCATATATTTTACAATATTGACGCCCCGACTGCATATACAAGTATGCCGATCTGTGCCTACCAAAATACGTAGTTTTAGCGGCTATCTTGAATTTCTATTTTGATTTTTTTCAATTCTCCGCCGATTTCGTTTAAAATTGGGATAAGGGTGTTTGGAGGTGCACTGAAATCAATGAAATAAATTAGACGAATGACCACAAAAAAAAAATTGCATTATTTGGAACAGATGTTTCTTGGACGCTATTGGGTTCCCGGAGACCAATTTGGTTTTAAATTATGGCATAATAATTCACTTTGATCTTTGCCAAAAAAATTAGTCCTTCGCGATCAAAATGGACAAAAACACTAAAAAATAGCGAAAAATAACAACACAGATTTTTTTTTCATTATTTAGAACAGCTGTATCTCGGACGATATTGGGTCCTTAGAGACCAATTTGGTTTCAAATTGTAGAATGTTTAGTCTACTTAAAAAAGTATCGATTAACCTTTGCCGAAAAATTACTCCTTCGCTGTTAAAATTAACCAAAACTCTTAAAAAAATAGTGAAGAATGACAACTTACGAAAAATTTGCATAATTTAGAACAGTTGTATCTCAGACACTATTAAGTCCTTAGAAACCGATTTGTTTTCAAATTGTAGTATATTTAGTCTACTTTTCTTTTGGGGAGTGGGGAAGGACAAGGGGAAGATAGGGAATTTTGTGAAAATACTCCCTGTTATAGGTACCCACCTGCAAAATTTCAGTTTTCTTATTGCCTTCATTGACTGGACTACTAGTGAATTGTATTAAAGCTTATTGTGTACATCTGGATTGGGTTGTAAATCATTGTTATCTACCATGTTTTCTTTTTACTGCTGTTTAGTATACAATAGTGAAAGGCGTTTCTAAATCCCAAAAATTATCGAAAGATAAATAATTCTTATTCTCGTTTAATAAACGAGAACTAATTTACACCCGCCATCTTGGTTCTTAGGTCAAATGTAATAGTCGGATTCCTTAACCATTAATAAAACCAAAGCCATTGATAGAACAGCCATATAAAAAAGCGTCTAATTCATTTTAACCATCTTGAATCTCCAAGTGGACGATCGAAAATCGGATTCCTTGACTCGAAAATAATTCCCTATGTCCAAAAACTGTACTTACAATATTTCCGAGCAGGTGGTCCACGTTACCCAATCCTATAACATTTCCGAAGCATAAATAAAACCCACTTTGTATGGGTACTGTCAATTTTAAATATATATTATCTACAAATTAAAAAAAACAGATCAACTTATTTTATTTTGCAGTAGGCGGCAAAGAAATCCTCCTTTTTCCGAATGCTAAGTTAAGTCTGTCAACCTTCTATTTATTTATTTTTATACAGAGAATAAACAAAAAAATATAGAGCAAATGTTTTTTGTTTCGTATTGCATCAATATCCCGAACATTTTTTTTCCAATACGGCGTGGTCTACATTGTACCCATTTCACCAAAGCAAGTGGCGATCCTGCAGCCGGCCTGCGGTGGTCCGTGTTTTGAGTTAGCCGCCTAAAATTCTCGACGACGGTGAATACGCGGTCTTATACTGGACCCTTAATATACCTTGACTATCTTCCCTTTGATATCTTGTGTGTTGACCTTGGTGGGGTACAGGTGAGGGTTCTCCTCCGTCGGTACAGGAGAGGGAAGGGACGGCTCAGGTGCGTGCGAGTCTCCAGAGTCCCTCTGGGCCCCCCGGGAGCGCCGGGCTCCACGGGCCCCCACCCTCAGGCTCTGGGGGCTGGAGCCCCACACCCAAATTTCGTTGTCCTCTGTAAGAGCCAACTGAAAAAAATCAAGTCTCTGTTTAAAAGTTATTGAAATAGAAAACACAAAATAAACATTTAATAACTTTACTAATAACTTTTAATGGTACCGGGCAAACTTAAAAATGAATGAGCAAAAGTAATGTTGATTAGGTCTGATGTTGAATCAATATTGATTAGCAGTGTCATAGTATTTTACAACAACTTAACACCACTATATGATTGTTCTGAAGCAATCTGTGATGTGCTAGTAGTTATGACTAGCCAATAAAACAATATTTTTTAAAAAATATTTTGGTAGAAAGCAGTCACTTTGTGGTTTGACATATTAATGAAATAAAAAAATTACTTTGTTTATAACCACGAAATTTATTGAATTTATTACAACCGACCGATCATGGTTATAAACAAAGTAATTGTTTTATTTCATTAATATTTTTTGTTATGGTACGACGTTGTATGACGAGTCACACAAAGTCCATTTAATTTGCAAAACACTACAGATATGTAAGAAACAAGAATATACCAACGAATTTAATCAATAACAAATCAAATATAAATATATAGGATATGGGGAACATACCGTATGAAAATATCCCACTGCTATCATGGATACACGATTCACACCGAGATTAATTTCAAAGGGTAGGTTACACTTGTGTCGATGAGAATGACCGATTTGGCCAAAGGCTCCACTGCCGCACAGGAATACCTTTCCAGATTCAGTCAAAATGGCCGTATGACATGCTCCACATCCCACAAACTTCACCTATTCGAGAATAATTTATTAAGTAACATTTTCACAGTGATTTTGTCAACATCAACCACCTATTTAATTTGTGTGTGTAATCGACCAGTTGTCGTCACAAGACTGTAAATTTTAAAGGTGCTGGATCTAAAGGCACTTTCGTTCCCGTTCGAGGTAGGTCCAGGAATTCTTCAGGGGGAGGAGCAATTCGGCGGGGCAGCAGATGGTGAAGAAGGTGAAGGTGAAATAAGACAATAGATTTGTTCTTGTTCAGCTCACAAGTTATGACATAGTATTTATTTAAAATGTTGACATATTTATATAATTTATGGAGCGCTATAAGTTTTTTACCCCCCTCGGTGGAGAGGGGGCTCTGTAATCGCCTGTAAACGCCTGTAATCCTTGCGGCGTATATATACGGTGTAAATACCGTTAGTTAACCATTTGGCCGAATTGCTTTGGCTCGGCGGACCTCTAAATTTAAACATTTAAAAAGATATTCCTGACCTTATGGTATATGCTATAAACGTATACACACTAAAACATGACATTACATGAAAAACTACACGAAAAGATTTTTTGTTTAACGTGATCAGGTGATTTTTACAATTTAATTTTTTTATCAAGTTGATTCTAACTGTGTCTATTGCTGTCAATGTTTCCAACATCCAGATAACATAGCGCTTTCAAATATATTTATGTGGCTTCGTTATCTGGTCATAGGGAGCAATAAATATGAAAAAGAAAACATAAATTACGAAAAGAGCGCTGGAGTTCGTGAATTCGAAATGCGGATGCTCGACCGATGATATTTCAAAAAAAAATATTAAAAAAGAGGGTTTTTAATTTTGCTATGGAAATTTACGTTTTTTTTTGTTCAAAATTAGTACTAACTATTTGAGCGACCCTTATCATTTAAACACAGTGTAGCCACTGTAAAGAACACATTTTTCCCAATGAATTTGTTCGAAAATAATTACTGGGTAGGTACTAAAAACTTTTTGAAAAATATTTATTTAAAAATAGGTACCTACATAAACCGATATTACCACTTGATTCTTTTCAACGTACGATAAATAGATTGCAGGAACTGAAATCGCTGTTTAATAAATATTTATTTTAAATTGCGTCATTTTTTTTTAAATAGTCCAAATAGACAGAATCCGAAGAGCGTGTAGATCTGTTTCGAGATTGACATAATATATTTATTTTTTTGTTGCTTCTAAATGGGTAATAACTAGCATATAACATTACGGATTTTTCCTAGGAGCACAGCAAATCTAAGAGTAAGATATTTTATAAATAATTCATTTTAATATTCTTTTTCTTTTGTAATGTAATATGTCTGATATGGGTATCAAAATGTGCGTATCGACAGCAGTTAATTCTTGGCTGTCTTCTGCGAGAAAAGGCTAATATTGAAAGCGTTTTTCTGTTTCTTTTCTATAAATACTCAATAGGGGTAGTGGTAGAGTAGGTACAGGGTAGATTTAAGGTAGATATAGGGTAGGGATAGGGGTAGATGTAGGAGTAGGGGTAGCCGATATGGGTATCAAACTAAGCGTCTCCACCTACCCAACGTGATTTGCGCAATTAAAAATTTGGCAGCAAACTCCTAGGCCCCATTTGTCGAGATAAAGCTAACATCGAAAGTTTTTTCTTTTCATTTTCTTTAAATACTTAATCGTGGTAGTCGTAGGGTAGGAGTTGGGTAGATGTAGGTTAGATGTAGGGTAGGGGTAGGGTAGGTGTAGGGGTAGAAGTAACCGATATGGGAATCAAACTGAGCGTCTAGAGAGTCAGGAAACTCCTAGGCCCCTTTTTGCGAGAAAATGCTTACATAAAACTAAATAGGGGTAGAAGTAGGGTAGGAGTAGGGGTAGGGCCGGAATAGGGGTAGGAGTACGAGTAGGGGTAGGAGTAGGAGTAGAAGTAGGAGTAGGAGTAGAGGTAGGAGTAGGGGTAGGACTAGGGGTAGGAGTAGGAGGGTGAGTAGAAATATTTTTCCTAATACTCATTTTAAAAAGTATTTCTAACACACACACTCCTTGCTTCATCCACATTTAAACACAAATCATCATCCATTTACAACCAATTGCAGGACTGCAATAGGCAAAACCTGGTATATATATAGTATTGTTCTATGGGTGTAAATTTTCAGACTTGGCTGGTTCGCCGAAAACGACCGTGCGCATTTGAAACACCTCGAGGTTCGTTTTCGCGAGACACGAAATTCACTGTTTTCCCCACGGTTTTTTTTTTTCTGTCTCGCGAAAGTAGACCGAACCGCCCGCAGACTTTAGAACACCGCGAGGGTCAATTTGCCCGGACAACTACTGAAAATGGTCGTGTAAAAATGTGGGGTAAAAATCTGGGGAAAAATGTGATCTATAGTCCGGAAACTACTGAAAAATTTGTATCGACGATACGGAACGATTTACATCTGTCGGCAAGAAATAGAACTAACGTTAATTCAGTAAGAAAAAAATCAAATCCGTTCGAGTTCGGCGTTGGTTCTATTCTCAACCACAAGATTCGTTCGATTTGTTCGCGATATTTGGCGCCGTTTTCAATAATCATTAGAGTTTCGCACCCGCCATTTTAGTGAGGGAGGGTCGCTCAAAAAGTTCGCTAGAAAAATAATCAATTAATTTTCTGTTTTATTATAAAAAATTTAATTTTCCGTTTTTTTATCAGAAAATCAGTCGGGAGGTCGGAACGAACGTTCGCTTCGCCGAGTCACGTTTCTAAAATAAAGATGTAATGAATTTTATCGATTTCTCCTTACGTTTATGGTTATAAAAATATAATTATTACGAAAAGAGCGCTGGCGTTCGTGAATTCGAAATGCGGATGCTCGACCGATGACATTTCAAAAAAAAATTTTAAAAACAGACGGTTTTTAATTTTGATATTAAAATTTACGTATTTTTTCTGTGTTTTTTTTTATTCAAAATTAGTACTATCTATTTGAGTGACCCTCATCATTTAAAGACAGTGTAGCAACTGAAAAGAACACATTTTCCCGATGAATTTATTCGAAAATAATTACTGGGTAGGTACTGAAAACTTTCCGACAAATACTAAGGTACCTACATATATCGATATTATGAATTGATTCTTTTCAACGTACGAGAAATAGGTTGCAGAAACTGAAATCGCTGTTTAATAAATATTTATTTTGAATAGCGCCATTTTTTTTAAATGGACAAAATACACAGAATCCGAAGAGCGTGTAGATCTGTTTCGAGATTGACATAATATATTTATTTTTTGTTGCTTCTAAATGGGTAATAACTTGCGTATAAAATTATAAATTAATGGATTTCTCCCAGGAGCACAGAAAATCAAACAGCTGGATATTTTATAAATAATTCATTTTGATATTCTATTTCTTTTTAATATATCTGATATTGGTATCAAAATACGCGTATTGACGTAGCGGATCCGGGCATCTCGGTGAAAATTTGAGCATTCAATTCTTGGCGCTCTTTTGCGAGAAAAGGCTAATATTGAAAGCATTTTTTTGTTTCTTTTCTATAAATACTCAATACGGGTAGTGGTAGAGTAGGTATAGGGTAGAAGTAAGGTAGATATAGGGTAGGGATAGGGGTAGGGGTAGATGTAGGAGTAGGGGAAGGGGTAAAAGTAGCCGATATGGGTATCAAACTGAGCGTCGCCACCTACGCAACCTGATTTAGGCAATTAAAAATTTTGCAACAAACTCCTAGGTCCCATTTCTCGAATAAAGGTAACATTGAAAGTTTTTTTCCTCTTCTTTTCTTTACATACTTAATCGTGGTAGTCGTAGAGTAGGAGTTGGGTAGATGTAGGGTAGATGTAGGGTAGGAGATGGGTAGTCGTAGGGTAGGAGTTGGGTAGATGTAGGGACAATTTTTTCTCTGATTTTTTTTAAAATTTATATAGCGCTGTTTTTTTACTTTCCCCTTGAACTTAGCAGTTAGCTCCAAAGCCCCATTTTGCAAGATGTGGCTCAAATTTTTAAGGGAAAATATTACGCAAAACACATTTATTAAAATAAAATCACTAGGGGTGGGGTAGGGGTCGGGGAAGGAATAGGGGTAAGAGCAGGGTAGGGGTAGGGGTAGGGGTAGGTTTAGCCGATATGGGTATCAAACTGAGCGTCTCCACCTACGCAACGAGATTTGGGCAATTAAAAATTTGGCAACAAATTCCTAGGCCCCATTTGCCGAGATAAAGCTAACATTGAAAGTTTTTTTCTTTTCATTTTCTTTAAATACTTAATAGTGGTAGTCGTAGGGTAGGAGTTGGGTAGATGTAGGGTAGGAGTTGGAGTAGGAGTAGGAGTTATAGGAGCGTGGAGTTGGAGTAGGTGGAGTTGGAGTAGGAGTAGGAGTTGGAGTAGGAGTTGGAGTAGTGAGCCGGAGTAGGAGTCGGAGTAGGAGTCGGAGTAGAGCTGGAGAGAGGAGTAGGAGTCGGAGTAGGAGTCGGAGTAGGAGTTGAGTAGAGGAGTAGGAGTTGGAGAGGGTTGGAGTAGGAGGAGTAGGAGTAGGAGTTAGGAGTTGGAGTAGGAGTTGGAGTAGGAGTTGAGTTGGAGTTAGGAGGTTGAGTATAAATATTTTTCCAAATATTCGTTTTAAAAATTATTTCCAACACACACACTTCTTGCTTCATCCACATTACAACACATATTCTAAATACACAAACCAATTGCAGCTCTGCAATAGGCAAAACCTAGTAATAATAATAATAATAATATTCGGATGATTTTTATAGCGCCGTTTTTGTGAAAAATCACCTCAAGGGCGCTTTACAAATCTTACTTCCTATTCTTACATTATTCCTATATTAAATCTATGACATTTTTTTTTTTTGGACACTATCATTATACATTATTTATAGACCATATAAAGGATGCAGTTAAATTATCAAAACTAAATACGGCTTGGTCTAAGTTTTCATACATGTTTAATTGAAAAAAAAAAAATAGAAGCTATCTGTATTTATTCCTTACGATATATTGCAAGACGCTAATACGAATGATAGGAGTTATGTGAAGTTGGGCGGCGGGTGAGGACGGGGGCCGGGGGTACTGATCCTATCTTCCAATCTTCTTTGTCTTTGTTGGTGACTCCCCTGGGCTGCGTGACGGGACGCTCGGTGTTGGTTTGCCCATACGCCAGGTGGCGCTCGTCGGCCGGCTTCAGGATCTGGAAAGACCACATCAGCGTGTCGTCTATTTCTCGCCCCAGCCGGTGGTATCCTTGTGGGGGGCGGACCACAGCAGGCCGCGGAGCAGCCTTCTCGGGCACGTCCGTGGGCCGCATGATGCACCGGATCTGCTCCGTGAACTGGAGGTCAGAACTCAGGTCGCTGTGACAGCAGAAGATCTTCTCGTCAAATGTTTTTATTTCCTATTGCGCCTTTCTCGGTAGCCACGAAATCTAATTTTGCGGATTGCAGTTGTGGTACAGTGTTCAAGGTTATGCAGCGATATCTTTGCAGCTTATTAAAGGCTCCAAAATAGCACATTCACCATTAAGTTTGAGTTGTCTAGCTCGTATACGATATTGTTTACAATCACCACAGTTCAAAGAATAACATTGTAAATCACTTTGGGACACTTTTAACAAGCAAAAAGGTCTTTTAATAAGCACATGTGTCGAACGCTTCGACCGACCGATGCTTTTGGGTTAGTTTAGAACAACGTGACAGATTTGAAGTTAAAATATTTGGGTTTTTAGTTGATTTTTTATTATAAACTTGATTTAAGCCCGAAACGGCCACACTAAAATTATATGATTTTTATAAATGTAACCTATAAATTATTGCGGTTATTTTACGCTACTTTAACACCGGAAAAATTAAGAACTAAGCAATATTTCCCAGATAAACTGGAGCGCTTATACAAAGCTGCCGGCTGCTGCGAGAGCGCCAAAATATCATTCTTACAGTACTTATAGTATTGCTCTATGGGGTCAGATTTTCAGACTTTGCCAGCCAGGCAAAAATCGACCTAAGGGCCCTATCCATGTGAAACACTTTAAGGTTCGTTTTCGCTCAAATTTTGACCTGCACGAAAATTCAGGGGAAAATTGACCTTCCGCTTCTAGAATTTCAAAGAAAGCAAGGCTCAGAATGGGCTCAAATTCCGATTCCGCTTAGTCTGCCTCGCCAAAGTCGACCGAACTCCCGTAGAGTTTAGAACACCGCAAGGGTCGCTTTGGCTAGCCAAGTCTGAAAATGGTCTGATCGAGTCGGCCATCTTTCTTTAAAAAATATGGAGAAAAAAACCTCTTTCGCCATCCGTCAGGGAAAATTCTAATCCGTAAAAAATATTGACCGGGGAGCTTAATTAAATGGACAATATCCACTAAAACAGATGTAGGTAGGTTTATAAATCGTCAGATATCCGGCATTGCCTGAAAATAGTCCCAGGATTATCCGTCAAACTTTAGACATTTCGAAAATCGGATTAAATGACATGTTATTGATTAAAAAGAAGAAAAAAACATTTTTTAGTGGCGACTCTAGCGGTGAAAACTAGGACTACATTGAAATCCGTAAGAAAATTAAAAAAAACAATCGAACTGGCGCTAATTCTACTTTCAAGCGATAGAGTCCTGACCGCTCGAAAATTTATTATTTAAATTTTTGTAATATAATTAAGTGATTATTTTTACAGAACTTTTTTTCAGAAAATCGATAAGGTCGGTCGCCACGAACGTTCGCATACTGAAATTGTATAAATAGAGATTTTTTGTTTTTTTCTTCATTTTTTCATTCATTTATTACGTAGAGTGTCGGCATTTGCGAATTCAAAATGTGCACACATGACCGAAATCGTTTTAAAAAAAAAAGTATTTAAAAATGATAACTTTTTTTTTTGTAAATTTTTTTTATTCACTTTATATTAGTTGAAAATTAATAGGTCGGTGTTGAAACACCCCGGCATTTATGAATCAATTGGTTCGAGCCAATCCAGGAGCCTGGAGAAAAAATGATACCAACACTATGAGAAAACGCAGGCTATTGAATAAATCGAATTTAATTAATAATGTATGTACCGAATTTTTCGGGTACCTACTGGGATAGTATGAGATAAGATTATTTTGAAGGTAGAATATTTATTTAGAAAATCGTTTGCGAAAATAAAATCACCATTTTATTTAATGCGTTGGTGATTTTCCGAACACCACGGCGCTGTAAAAATAATATCATTTACATTATTATTATTATTAGTACCTACCCGATTAATACTGATATTATCAGAAATATACTAGGAACTTGGTGAAGGTAAAAAATCATTAAAAATGCGCTTATTGATAGAAAATGAAATTTTTTTCTACGAAATTTTTAAAAATTTATATAGAGCTGTTTTGTTTACTTACACTTCGAACATAGCAGTTAGGTCTTAGGTCAATTTTTGCGAGATATGGCTCATGCTTTTAAGGGAAAATATTATTCAAAATACAGTGAAACCTCTATCTATCGTTCCTCGAATAATCGTTTTCCCGGATGTATCGTTTATTTCTTCTAGTCCGAATTCATTTCATACAAAAATAGATCGCATCGATCGTTTCTATGTCCACCATTTTACCGCATTCATCGTTCGAATTACGTCGCGTATTTGATATATTTGGTCTTGTGTACAAGAAGCTCGCAGGAGAGTCCGTATCCATAGATCTGGAAAGAACTTCGCTATGGATAAATGAGCTTCCAAAACTGTTGGAAAATTACGAGCCTCGGAATATTTACAATGCTGATGAATCAGGACTCTTTTATAATTGTCTGCCCGACGGCACACTCACGATAAAGGGCAAGTCCTGCCACGGTGGCAAGGGGTCAAAAGAGATGATCTCTGTGTTATTTTGCGTTAACAGTGATGGAAGTGACATGCGCGCGCCACTCGTTATTGGCAAATCGTTAAAGCCTAGGTGTTTTAAAAACACAAAAACTTTACCAGTAAAATATTACGCGAACAAAAAGGCATGGATGACCACAAACATTTTTAATTTGTTTTTAAGAGACCTTGATGCGGAAATGCGCGTAAAGCAACGAAACATTTTATTGTTCATAGACAACTGTGCAGCGCACCCAACTGAGACGACATTTTTGAAGAAAGTAAAAGTTATTTTTTATCCTGTAAGCTGTACGAGCGTTTTGCAACCATTAGATAGATATGGGAATTATCAAATGTTTCAAAGGATTTTATCGGAAACATCTTGTGTGGAAGGCTGTGTGTTTGAAGGATTCGGGCACTTCAGTAAATAAGGCAACTTTAAAGATTGACATTCTACAAGCGTTGCATTTCACATTCACTGCTTGGCGTCAGGTCAAACAGGCAACAGTTGTAAACTGTTTCAACAAATGCGGTTACAATAGAGTGTCAGAATCTTTAGATGAACTAGAACACGTTGAGGTTTCTGAAGATGATTGGCTTAGATTAGATACTCAGACAAATTTTAACAATTTTGTTACTTTCGATGACAATATTCCAACGTGTGGGATAGATACTATCAAAAGCTTGTGTGACGCAAGATTGACGGTCAACAAAAGAGGTCGATATTGATGAAGAGGAGCCGCTGCCTGTACCTTCATTTTCAGAAGCATGCACACTCTTTGAAAGATTGAATGCTTTCTACTACGCACACTCAATAACTGATGCCGAAAAAAATATCATTTGCAAAGCCGAAAATATACTGTTGACTTGCAGAAATAAAACAGTAAAAAAACAAATGTCGATGAAAGATTATGTATTTACAATGCAATAAACTTGTTAAAAAAATTGGTTCTGTTTAGCTTTGTATTTTTTTAAATAAATACATTTATTTACATCTAAAACTTATTTTCTTCTTATAATTTTAATATACCAATTGTGATGCAGATTGGGAGGATGGAATCTTTACTGGATCGTATCTCCTTGTGTTTTGTCCTCTTAATCCCGCATTCATTGTTTTCCCCCATTCATCGTTTAATTTCAATAGGCCCTTTAAAAACGATAGATAGAGGTTTCACTGTACATGTATTGAAATAAAATGACTAGGGGTAGGGGTCGGGGTAGGATAAGGGGTAAGAGCAGGGGTAGGGGTAGGGGTAGCCGATATGGGTATCAAACTGAGCGTCTCCACCTACGCAACCTGATTTGGACAATTACAAATTTAGCTGCACACTCCTAGGCCCGTCTAGGTCTAGGTCGTAGGGTAGGAGTTGGGTAGAAGTAGGGTAGATGTAGGTTAGAAGTTGGGTAGATGTAGGGTAGGGGTAGAGTAGGTGTAGGTGTAGGAATAGGGGTAGGGGTAGAAGTAGCTGATATGGGTATCAAACAGAGCGTCTCCACCTACGCAACCTGATTCGCGCAATAAAAAAAATTGGCAAAAAACTCCTAGGTCCCCTTTTGTGAGGAAAGGCTCACACAGAACTAAATAGGGGTAGTGGTAGGGTAGGAGTAGGAGTAGGGGTAGGAAGGTGAGTAGAAATATTTTTCCAAATATTCATTTTAAAAATTATTTCTAACACACACACTCCTTGCTTCATCCACATTTAAACACATATACACAACTATTCACAACCAATTGCGGGCTGCAATAGGCAAAACCTAGTACATTCTAATTTGTTATCGAATGTTGAAAATTAATGAACATAAAAAATAAAAAATATTATACATCAATGATAATATAACAAAAAAATAAAACGGAGTTCGCAGCACGGTATTGTACTCCGTCGGAGTCAGTGGCATTGTCGAACTTCTTGGGTGGTCCCAATAGATTTCCTAAAGAATGCGACAAGTGGCGGGGAGTGGAAAACACGCTCGACTCCAACAAATTCAACACGTCTGTAGCAGTGTGACTAAACTTATTTCATGGTGTAACGGATAATAAGATGTTATTTACCTTCTCTGATTTTAACGTGGTAACTTTCTTGGGTTTGAATTGGTTGAAGATTGTTCCATGCGTTAATTGACCATGAACACCCCATCTAAAATATAATAGTGTGATGAAATTTTATTTATTATTTATTGGTAGAATGAATAAATTACTGTATACATATACAATCAATGACATTACAAACATAGACAAGTTGTAGAACTGGAAAAAGTGGCAAGCAAAAGAAAATTGTCGTACTTCGATTCGGTTTGATTTAGTATTAAACTGCCACGAGTCGCGTAAGGTCATGTGCTATCTCTAACAGAATTGCATAAATAAGTTCCAAATTATTATCCATATAAAATTTTTTTTCAATTAGGGAAAGATGGAGTATAATGATATTAATTAATTAATTTAATTGTATTAAAAGTAAAAATAAATCATCCCCAACCGGATCGAGCCGCCTATATGGAATTCCTTTACTGACAATGGCAAAAGACACTAAAGCACTTTAAAAAAAAAGTTACGCTATGAATTTATAACAATAAACTACAACTATGTCGACAGAAATGGATCACTCTTGTTCACGTTCAAAGTTGCAAAGATGATTGGACGCCTGCACTTGGCAGCACACTGTGACTTCAGACATTTTGAAAAAAAAAAAGAAGGTTTAATCGTAAAACTTAATGGTTTGAAAGCAAACAATAGGTTTTAATACTGTAAATCTTATGAAACCATGGAAATTTCTATACTCACTTGAACCTCTGTTCTATTTTAAAAAACATAAATAATATACAAAACTATCTAATATAATACCAATATTTTTTCACAGGAGTTAATTATAACGCATTATAATAAAAATACATGTATATCTGCACCTGCATCTCGTTTTTCGGACTTACCCTTACCTGGGGTGAAGAAAGTAGTATTCAATGCAACTTTTGAGTGCAAAAATGACAACCGGTCATTTTTCTATTTCGTCCATATCTACATTTACTTTGAATGTCTATCTTTATACATGACCAATTTTTAAATAAACAATTGACTGGAAACGTAAGTGTTTGTTATTTTGCCGCATTTGGTGTAAATATTGTGAGACAATAACGTGTCTATGTTTGTAGTGTCATCATATGCAAGTACATAATATCGCTATGTAAATGATGGGACTGAAAAACTTACCCCCAAGTGTAAAGCATCCCTTGGTCAGTGACACAAGCTGAGTGATATTGGCCCGCTGAGATTTGTATAACATTTTCATTGTGCCAAGAGAAATGATCCTTATTATAATTTTTTGGTGGATAGGAATTGTATCCCATAGTACCAACCAAGACGAAAGAGTCCAGACAAAATCTTATATCTTGGCCAATACCCAACTGACCGAAAAGATTGTCTCCAAGAGAATAAACCTATGAAAAATACATACATGGAAAATATCTAAAATATAATAGATTCAGAAGCCAAATATTTTTTTAAACCTACAGGCATGTCCAACAGGCTAGACTGGCCACCAGTGACAGTGCCTGTCCTCTTTACTCACGCAACAATTCACATGAATGCAATTAGAAAGAGATAGGGATATGTTTAAATGTCTTAATATTTATGGTAAAGTGCGTTTTGTTCAATCATAGGGTGGTGAAAGGATTTTTTTCTATAACTTACCCCATTCTCCGTAAGCAAGAGTGTGTGATGTCTCCCACATGAAACACTAATGGCTTTTCCCATAACTTCCAAGTCTATATTCATAAAACCCACTCCACCTTCTGCGTTCTTGATACATGCTTTTCCTTGGTATGTCAAGCCCCAGTGGGAGTGACCACATGATAATGTTATCGGCAAGGATTTCAATGCTACTTCTTCACTCTTTATAGCTAATTGATTTTCTGGTGCTGGGACTGTTTCATCAAAAGCCACGTTCTTCAATGGAAGAATCTGCGGGATAACTGGAGATGTTCGCGAGTGAAGAGTAGATAGAACGCCAAAGTATGTACGTATCAGTCTACGCATTCCACTTAACTGAAAATAGAGGTACACTTTTAAATATAACACTTATAATGCGATTTTTAGTTCTGCTTGATATCATAAATTGAATGTGAGACTGTTTTGCCTTACAAAGGCATTGTGCAGGCAACGATGCCTTCATATTTCAACAATGTCTTTTATTTTTTCCACAACCCTTGCGTTTCTTTTCTTTTCATTTCTTTAATACTATTACTATTGATAAATCCCAAAATTTACAAAACAAATTCATATTTTCCTGCTATTTTACAACAATATTTTGTTATGATCTAATTATTTAAGTGATAATCCCTCACCAAACACAAGAATATTGTTTCTTTATGGTGGAGGAACAGCTATATTATATTTTTTGTTACACTATATGAATCATGTTTTATTTATTTTATTTTATTTACTGTAAAAAAAAAAAATATTTGATTTACATTTAATGCATATGTTTTAATTATTTCGTACTTACATGGGCATTTGGTTGGGAAGTTGCTAGAGCTTTGAATATCACATGAAAGCAGTCTTGCAATGGGCACATCCAAATGCATAGTTCCTATGAAAGACAAATGAATAAATAAGTATTATAACAAAACGATTAAAACTACAACCACCTTCAACACTATAGATGGGCGTATAATCAAATAAATAAATTCAATTTGTAATTATTTTTATTGAGATTTAAAAACCTCATTTTAATATTTAATCATTGTAGAAAACAATATTAACATAACCTAAATGAAAACGGAAAAAAAGACAGAAAATAAAATGATTTCAGTCGCATCTGGGACTCGAGCCCAGGTCCCGCTTAACCAACTTAGCTAATGAGGCCAGTTCTCGATCTATATCTTCATCGATATCATATCTCAAATTCAAGATTTGTTAATATTGTTCTCCATTTTTTTTTATCCCATATTATTGGTAGCTATCTTCATAATGATTACAAAGTTCCTAAAGAACTCCAGTCCATTTAAAAAAAAAAAATTTATTAATGTTGACATCCTAACTTAATTTTCTGTTTTTTTTTAAAGTTCGTTTTCGTGGTTAAAATAATTGTTAAAGTTTCAATTTTTTAGAGCCCACCAAAATGCACGAAATCTATGGCTTGTTGGGTGTGATGTCACACGAGCTAGTCGGATTAGCGGTTCAATAGGCAGTAATCGATATTGTATGAATTTCATACAAAACTTCGAGAACTTTATACTCAAATTTAACTGCTTTTAATTGAAGGAAACATTGTAAAATATCAGAGTCTCGTTACTATTGTAGGTGCATTGTACCAAAGTGCAAAAGTACATTCATATCCGCAACTGATTAACAATTTATCAGCGTTCAAAGAAAGTCCATATCCAACTTTTTTAAAACCTAAACTGAAATACTAGGGCAAATGTTGGTAACAGAAATGCTTATTATGATACCGCCTCATATCTGATATATCGATACCGGGTCCACAGATATTAGAGTTCTGACCGTTCCGAGATATTAAACAATATATTGGTATTCATATCTATTGAATAATGATTTAGTATGTGATAATAATAATAATAATAATATTTAGATGATTTTTATAGTGCAATTTTGGCGAAAATCACATAAAGGACGCTGTACAAATGTTTTTTTTCCCAATGCTCTTTTTTTATTATTGAAATTTAGTACAATTTAATTCATTGCAATATTATACTTCTCTTTTAATCAATGCTTGTGTAGAGAAGCGGAGTGTACATATTGCGCTCAGATGGTTATATATTTACACAGTAATGTTTACTAAAGTGTCACAAGAAGATGCTTAAAATAATAATAATAATAACAAAATGGTTTACATGATTACGTTACAGAGTTGGTGGTTTAATTAATAGAAAAAATGGAGTGCGTAGAGACAAATTTTGTTTTAGAAGTTAAAATCATAATATAATACAAGTAATGTACAATGTGACGTAGGATATTTAACGTATAGCATAACGATATTAGTGGTATATTATGTTGTTTATCTTATCACTAACTATAGACAGTCTATCATATCGATAATAAGTCCTGGCGTTACTGACCGTGCTCAATTCATTAGATATTCATCGTTATATGATATTAATAAATCTTTGGTATCGCCGATATTTCTATAAAAATTATTCCTTCGGTGTCAACAATGAAAAAAACTATAAAATAGCTAGAAATGACAAAATATTACGAATTTTAAATCGTTATGTCCCAGACCTTATTTATTAGGTCTACAAAAAGTATTCTTAAAACTTATCTAGTTAATTTGGGCTCAAAAATGGCACGTGTGACGTCAGAAGCAGTGATACCAACAAAACATGGTGTTTTGATGGTACGGTTTTTAGTTCACTTTAAAAATCATATTCGTATTTTAAATATTTTGTAACACATCCAATGGAACGGTCAGAAAAAAGTAATATTTCTGATTGGATTTTGATAAATGCTAAGCCTATGTAAATTTATAAAATATTTTTCTATTTAGAAACGTTATGTTTATCGTATTGCGTTATCATTATTTTAAAATAATAAATAATAACTCTCCGACGTCCCCCCCCCCCTAAATATCTGATTTTTTATTAATATTAGGCATGTATTGATTTTTAAAAGTCTAAAGAATATATTCAATATTAATTATTTTGATTGAGATATAAACCTTATTTAAACATTAACATAAACAATATTAGCTTAGTTGGTTAAGCGGTTGCCCCGGATAGGCAGAGGACATGGATTTGAGTCCCAGATGCAACTGAAATCTTTTTATTTTCTGTCATTTTTATTTTTCATTTAGGTTATGTTAATATTGTTTTCTACAATGATTAAATATTAAAATGAGTTTTTTAAATCTCAATAAAAACAATTAATAATTAAAAATTGAATACATTCTTAAGACTTTTATGAAAAGTCAATAGTCTCATATTAATAAAAAATCGGATATTAATCTGAAGACATTGTCTAGTTTGCAAATTGTGTTCCTAAGGAACTTTGTAATCATTATAAAGATAGCTGCCAATAATATGGGATAAAAAAAGGGAGAACAATATTAACAAATCTTGAATTTGAGATATGATATCGATGAAGATGACACAAATTGAACTTGTCTCATTAGCTAAGTCGGTTGAGCGTTGCCCCGGATAGGCAGAGGACCTGGGTTCGAGTCCCAGATGCGACTGAAATATTTTTAGTTTCTGTCCTTTTGTCCTGTTTCATCTTTCATTTAGGTTTGTTAATATTATTTTCTTCAATGATTAAATACTTTTTTCTCTGAAACATTGAAAAATCACTTCACATAAAGATGTATTACATCTGCCCATGAAAATAAGCCTCTTCAAAAACACTTACCTTGAGCAGTAGGTTGTCAAAGGCCTCACAGTACTGTTCGATATATTTGAGCAGAGGAATAGCCGGTTCCGTCACAATAAACGGAGCATACTGTTTCTTCAGTAAAGTGGCCCAGAGACCCCGGCACGGAGAGGTGAACCGATACAGGAGAGATTGGAAGGAGCACCACAGCATCCCCTTGCCATAGGATATGGTGGAGATTGCTTTCCACAAACCCAGATCGGCACAGAGCGTCAGGCATTCTGGGACCGAGAAATATGTGTTACTCTTGATGAAATTTATTCTGGAAAGAAAGGAAAAATGTTTTTTATTTTTGCATTTGCTACAATAGCGACCACTAAAATAACAAACTACTTCATAACAGGTTATCAGAAGTTACGATTTTTTGAGGTGATTTTTCACAAAAACGGCGCTATACAAATCATCCAACTATTATTATTATTATGAATACACCAAGCGACTTATCTCAGCACGCTTATCATTTTCCAAATTCAGGTTTCTTATCTAGCAAGTCTTCCACATTGAATAAGTTTATTTAGATGCAGTTCAAAGGGTTCCAAGGTTTGAATAGTGAATCACCATGAAACAACCAATAGGGAAATTTCCCATCAAACTTTCAAAGACGATCTCAGCATAGTGTTGAGAACATTTTTTGGCAGAACAGCAATATAAAGAAGACAGTCTAGTAGGGAAAATGCAAGTGTTTTTCATAACACAAAGCTTGGTGATTTTTCAATAAGCCTGGGTTATACAATAATAAGGAACTCAAGTCCATTTTTTTATTAATGTTGACATCCTAACTTAATTTTTTTTTAAGGTTCGTTTTCATGGTTAAAATAATTGTTAAAGTTCCAATTTTTTAAAGCCTACCAAAACACACGAAATCTATGGCTTGTTGGCTGTGACGTCACACGAGCCAGTTGGATTAGCGGTTCAATAGGCAGTAATCGATATTGTATGGATTTCATACAAAACTTCGAGAACTTTATACTCAAATTTAACTGCTTTTAATTGAAGGAAACATTGTAGAATAACAGACTCTCGTTACTATTGTAGGTGTACTGTATCAAAGTGCAAAAATACATTCATATCCGCAACTAATTAACAATTTATCAGCGTTCAAAGAAAGTCCATATCCAACTTTTTTAAAACCTAAACTGAAAGACTAGGGCATATGTTGGTAACAGAAATGCGTATTATGATACCGCCTCATAATAATAATAATAATAATAACAAAGCATTTATATAGCGCAGTTTTGTGTTATTTCACTTCAAGTGCGCTTAACTCTAAATAAACTTAAACATGATTAAATAACTCCATTCAGTGGTATTCCCACAGTGCTACTTTTACATACTATTTATACGTTCTTAACATATTACATACATTCTTGCTTATTCTTAATATTACTCCTACAGTACTCCTTAGGTGCATATTTATAAAAAAAAAATTAAAAATTACATTATATACAGTATACATATGGCTATACAACAATAATACATTCACAATATTACTACAAAAATAGTAACACTTTAAGACAGGAGTCGGGTTATGTTCAGCAATAACGGACTTCACATAAATTTTTTTTTTTTAGAAAATATATATACGGAGGAAACCGAAACCAAACAACTACCAGAGGCTCAAGGAAATGACTTTTTATAATAAATTGAAAAGAAATTAAAATTTATAGAGAGAAGGATTTTTTAAATAAGTTTGTTTTTAAAGCCCGTTTAAATTCAGTCAATTTATGGACATTAGCAAGAGCTGGGGGAAGTTTATTCCAAATGAGAGGGCCATTTACGCGAAAAGAGCGATCATAGTAGACGGCTCGATTGGACCTTGAATGTTCAATTAGACGATTAGTAGCATCTAGATCTGCTGACCTCAGAGTAAGCTGTCTATCACTTAAGTCCTGTCGGATGCATAGTTCAGATATATAGGCTGGCGCCATTCCCTGCAATGCTTTGAAGGTCAGTAAGCAGATCTTGAACTCTATTCTTTCAGGGCATCGAAGCCAATGAAGCTGATCCCTTAGAAGTGGGATTATATGACAATATTTAGATTCACCAAATATCATTCTCGCCGCAGCATTGAAGACGGACTGGATTCTATTGAATTGTTTTTGAGGGAGGCCAGCATATGCACCATTACAATAGTCCATACGTGAAACAACGAAGGAATTTATGAGTGATTTTGCTCCATCAGAGGGAAGACATCTCCTGATTGATTTTACCTGCCTAAGATATCTGATATATCGATACCGGGTCCACAGATATTAGCGTTCTGACCGTTCCGAGATATTAAACAATATATTGGTATTCATATCTATTGAATAATGATTTGGTACGTGATAATAATAATAATAATAATATTTTGATGATTTTTATAGCGCCATTCTGGCGAAAATCACATAAAAGACGCTGTACAAATGTTTTTTTCCCAAAGCTCTTTTTTCATTACTGAAATTTAGTAGAAATTAATTCATTGCAATATTATACTTCTCTTTTAATCAATGCTTGTGTAGAGAAGCGGAGTGTACATATTGCGTTCAGATGGTTATATATTTACACAGTAATGTTTACTAAAGTGTCACAAGAAGATGCTTAAAATAATAATAATAAAATGGTTTACATGAATATATTAGAGTTGGTGGTTTAATTAATAGAAAAAATGGAGTGCGTAGCGACAAAGTTAAAACCATAATATAATACACGTAATGTACAATGTGACGTAAGATATTTAACATATAGCATAACGATACTAGTGGTATATTATGTTGTCTATCTTATCACTAACTATAGACAGTCTATCATATCGATAATAAGTCCTGGCGTTACTGACCGTGCTTGATTCATTCGATATTCATCGTTATATAATATTAATAAATCTTTGGTATCGCCGATATTTCTATAAAAATTATTCCTTCGGTGTCAACAATGAAAAAAATCTATAAAAATAGCTAGAAATGACAAAATATTACGAAATTTTATATCGTTATGTCCCAGACCCTATCAGGTCTACAGAGACCATTTTGATTTCAAATTGTACGCAAATTGTTTCTACTTCAAAAAGTATTAAATGATTTATCCCGAAAAATTTGTCATTCGGGATTCAAAATCGACAAAAACCGAAGAAAGTTCGAAATTTTTTTTTTTTTTAATCTCGACTACAAATCAGGATTTTAATCCCAGTGTGCGCATGTAAACTTGATTTAATTAATCTGCATCGTTTTGCAATTAATTCATTAAAAATAATATATACAGCATATTTATGGTACGTTCCAAAGTGAAAGATGCTTGAAATGGCTTTAGCCGTGCTTAGATCTGAATAGCCCGGTACCTCCCCACCTTCCTCTTCCCCATCGCCTTCCCCTCCCCCAACCTTTTACCCTTACAACATACCCCAATAAGGGATGTCATAGTCCCACTGGCTTCGGACAGTTGGGACTCTCGTGCGGTATTCGCATAAAAAAATAGGAGTGTCAGGAGAATTTATAATGCAAAAGTAAATTGCAGAAGAATTAATCAATCAATGCAAAAATGATGTGAAAAAGGGATCCACCATGAATAACATAATACCGACAGAGTAATATATCAATATTAGGTAATATCACAAAAAAACGGGAATGATACAGAACTATTCCTCTTGCACTTTTTTACCATCTGGTTAGAATTTTTTGATGCGATTTTAACCTTTAGTGCTTTGAATTATGTATGAAAGGGAAATTATAATCGCTTGCGTTAATAAGCCTCTAGCCGTTTTCCACGGACGCGCCTGTCATGGACCTGACAAAAAATGACAGTAGATGGTTTTGCGAGAGAAATATGCAAAATAGGTTGTGGTACCTTTAATGGCTTGAAATAAAACTAAATATGTTACGCATCATAAGAAATAACCGGTTTGAGACATCATTATAAATCCTCCGCTTCCAGAATAACTGAAGAAATAATCACCAAAGTGCCAATGACATTGTGTTGTGCAAGGAATAGATTATGACGTAGACAAATTCGTTAAAATTGGTATGAATTTTCAAGAAAAACTCTCAATTAGTAGCAATAAACAAACATAATGATTTTACGGGCAAAATGAACACTGTAAACAGCGAAATTATAAGCAGTAAGGAATATTAACACATTGTTGTCGGGTATTGTTTTACGCTGATTGCAGGCTGGCGCGGGCGATTTTTGTCTATAACTTTTGAAATATCCGCGATAATTTAGTGAAATTTTAAATGTGATTTACCTTATTGTGCAGCAATGATAAAATGATGGTAAACAAACACAAAAAAATTGGCCTTTTCCTTTCTTCGAGCACACAAAAAAATGTATACTTTTAGACAATTTTTTTTCTTTTCATAATTTATTAATAAATTAAAACTAAAGCATAATACATACAAATTTGTGAGTGAAATGTGTAGTTTGAAGTGAGATATACGATTTAGCAACAAAATCCGTTATTACGCAACACGTATTATTGCGTTACCTGACGTCCACCACCAGAGAGTAAAAAACGTATTTTTACGTTTCCCGCATTTGAGCACCAAACTAAAAAAAACGTAGTTTTACGTCTTCCGACAACAATGTGTTAAGAGCGGAAAAAACCTTATCTAGTTATATTTGGGATCCAAAACGGCTTGTGTGACGTCAGAAGCAGTTTTTAGTTCACTTTTATATAACGATTTATAAAATCTACGTATAATTATATACTCGTACAATAAAAGTTATATATTCAGAATCAGTGTTTGCTGATCTATACGAATATATATTTTTAAAGCCATTATATTTTTCACTGGAGTTCCTTATTGTTGTAATACCAGAACCAGAAATACTTTTACTAATACATTGTTATATTAATTGCTATTACTGTTGAAATGTTGACTTACAAAGACGTATCATCCAAATTATTGCAAATTGCTGCTAAGACATGCGAAATGAAGCAAATGTTGCCAGTAGATACAGATTGTGGCATGAAACCAGATGACAACATTTCAGTGTACATTCCCAAAGCTGCTAAACGATTCAGCGGCTCGTCTGGGCTCACCTGTAAAAAATAAACATTAACCCATAATGAACTCTTAGGATCTGATTCTAAAAATAAACATTTATCAATAATGAACTTTCAGGACCAGATTCTAAAATTTTTTTTTCTTTAATATTCTCATTAAAAATTACTTAACTAATCAGAAAACTTTTCCTAATATGTACGTATTCGACCTACTTTAGCGAGTCGGTAAAGAGGCAACGCTTGCGCCGTTGCCTTCCTGGACAGCAGGATATCGGCGGCAGCCAGCAACAAGGGTTGGAGACAAACCTTCAGGGCTGCAGCTGTTCGCTCCACACCCCTCCTCCCACTCACCAGTTGGGCCACCAGCCACTCACAAGGGTCACATCTGGAAACATAATGTCACATTTTTACATATAAATCTATCAAACATTCATCCATCATCTTCCATCGCCATTCGAGGGAGCTAGAGGAATCAGGATCAAGTGAAATACTTCCACCTTTATCCCCTGTATCCCGATACTTCGCTATATAACATGACCTCATACCTAAAAACGATACAAACCGTAAGCATCTCTACATTCAAGGTATCAAAAGTTAAAAGTTAAAACGAAAGGACAATACGTATCGTTCAAAATGGTTGTGCCCGGGTCAGCAGTGGCAGACTTACTGCAATCAAAACTTTGGCCAAAGCACTCATTCTTGAAAGAATGGGTCAACAAGGTGATTGCTCCACGGCTTCCCAATATTAAACCAAGTAAAGTAGTTAACCCTGTAATAGTCTACATTTCTTTTACCAAAATGTTGGAGGACTGAAAACTAAATGTTCATTGACTAAATGACACAGGCACTACGCCAATTTTATTCATGTATATATAATATATTTGACCCTTGCTTTCATAGGGAACCTTCTAACAGAGGTGCACATAGATATCCGAAGTGGTTCTCTAGAGATACCACTGCGAGCATCGAAGTGAAACATGCACACCATAAAAAATGGATAGCTACTGCTAACCAACATGAGTAACTTTTTTCGTACATGCCAATAGGCCACTTGCATGCATGTTATAATGACTTGGAAGAAATCGTGTGGATAGATGTCTCTACTAAGATTACGAAAATGTTACTAAAAAAAATTAATAACTTATAGTTTTTTTACAATAATATAAACAAATTCGAGGTTTTTAGCTAGTGGCGTCGGTGTACCGTTTTATTGGACAGTTGAATATTCTAATAGCCATCTTAGAGTAACAAAAATGTTACTCTGATAGCCGTAGCTCATTTTTTCTGGCAGCGTCGATTTTCAGTACCTAGGACAAAAAATCCTTATTAAATATGCATATAAGCACGTATTTCTCAATATGCCCAAAATAAATGAAAAACACTTTTATTAGTTTAATTACAATGAGGAACAACTATTTCAGTAACCGGAGAAGCAAAATCACACATTTTAATTAATTTAAAGCTTGGAAAAGTTTCAAGTTTTTGTATAGCTTTTAGGTTAGGTTTTTTTATTTATGAAAAAAATAACCTACTTTATGTCTAATTAATATATTGTATTATTTATAAAATAGGTTTTAGGTTATTAGTTTGGGTTTTTTTTAAATAATAAATACGGGCTTATATGCATATTTACTCCCGCTCAGAATTTTGACAGATAATATATGATGTGAAGTTTCAGACTTCCGGCTCGGCGGCTTATATATATACATAACGATGACGGTGCAAACAATCACAAAATCAAAGTATATTTATTATATGAGTATAATTTACATCTGAAAAGTTGAATAATATCAGACAAATCGTACAAAATTTAGGTATGTTTAAGAACAAGAATGTTCGGCTGTTTTCTTTGAAGTTGAAAATTATAATGATCAATAAGATGGATCAAGGAAAAAAATTATTTGATGAGATGTAACATTTTTGGTACGCTTCGTTATTCTCCTCTCCTCTGCCATTCATGTAGAATTAGTCTTTTTTTTAAAACTATTTTTTGGCTAATTAATAAATTATATCCCGTCCTTCCGGTTTATAAAGAATAGTCTGATTTTGTGGATTGAAATTTTCAAAAAATCACCCTGGTTTAAAAAATACAACAAAAAAATGTACAGAATGTCTTAGAAATTTTATTTATTTTAAATGTGATGCAAGTGGTCTATTTCATAGAAAGTGATATCAAACACAATACTAAGTCATTTTGGGACTAAGTCAAATCACTACGCAAGGATGGTGGTATAACGGACACCATGATGTCAAGAGTTCAATTCCTCGGCTGGCTAAGTCCTCCATCACGACACAAGCAACATCTTCCGCTTACTATGATGGTAGTAGGAGATTTTCAAATATTGTCAGGTTATTCATAACCGGGGAATATTTGTCTTTCTTTTAAATAATTTAAAAAAAAATTAAATTACTAAAACCCAATACTCTTGCAAATGAATGTGAAGGGAGCCCAGAACATTGATATACGGTTTGTTCAAAAGAAAAGGTGAATTTCGAATTTTTTCGAAAAGTATTTATTTATTCATCAATATCCATTTTCTCCCCTTCAAAGTAATCCCACTTAGATATAATGCACTTATGCCAGCACTTCTTCCAATCCTCGAAGCACTTCTGGAATGCGCTTTTCGGTATGGCCATCAGCTCGTTCTTCCATTCTGACTTTATCTCATCAATTGTGGCAAAACGCTTTCCTTTCATTGGTCTCTTCAGTTTCGGGAATACGAAAAAGTCGCAGGGAGCCAAATCCAAGGCCAAAAGCCTTTTGGGCAAATCTGGATCATCGTTGACATCATTCAACTACTCCTGAGCGATACTAATGCGACGTTGCTTTTGCTCAAAATTTAGAAATTTCGGAACAAACTTCGCTGCCACACGTTTCATGCCCAAAACATCAGAGAAAATTGCATGGCATGAGCCGATTGATATGCCAGCATCCTCTGCAACTTCCCTAATAGTGATTCGACGATTTTCCAAAACAATTTTCTTCACTGTTTCGATGTTTTCTTCGTTTCTTGACGTGGTTGCAGCTCCGGAACGCTCATCGTCATTAACATCTTCAATGGAAATAATGGAATGAAAATTTAACGCTTTGCTTTATCGTCCAATACGTATTGAAGACGTGGCGATAGACCCCTGAATATATTACCGAGCGTAACAATACATTGATAAACTGTTGGTATAAGCAACTAAACTTCTAAATACCTAGAAGTATTTTCAACAGATCACAATTTTTACCCTTCATTTCACTCCAACGTAACGGTTCAAACAACTACTATTTATTTTTTTCAATTTTGGAATAACTTATTGAAGCTTACAAACCTCGTGGTAATATATTATAGTCATTGAAGATAATATTAACAACGGTCAAAATGCAACATGAAACCGAAACGACACAGAAAAGCAAAAGATAACAGTAGAAGCTAGGATTCGAACCCAGGACTTTATTGCCTACCGCAAGGTCCTGGATAGACCACGAGGATCTTCAAGTATGTGCGAGTCCCTGATGCTACTGTTATTTTTTCATTTTGTGTTTTTTGGTTTCGTATTGTATTTATATATAATTTTTTACTAGATTTCTGTCTCATATGTAATATTCGGTGTTCATATTGTTACAACCTTGTGAAAAATACTATTTTCCACTAATAATAAAACTTGAACACTCGGCCGACGTTCCATCAGTTTTCCGGTGGAGTCGTACTTAACCTAACGATGTATATTTATGTCAGTGTGGTACAAATAAAGGTAGAGTGTGCTTGTTAAATTTTACCCCCTATTTAAGGTATCCGATATTCCTTGAACGCTGAAAGAGTACTGACAAAGTACTCGCCCGTGACCAAATACTCTGTCAATGGGACTCTATTGTTGTTGGTATAAAACAAATCCGTTTTCTTGGCCAAATCCAAGAAAATGCGAAGTAAAATATAGGGATAAAAAAAAACATTTTTTAAATGTGTCACATAAAATACGTTATCCTTTCTCGAAATACAAAAGGAGCGGTCTTGAATTGTGTTTCGTTCTCGGGAAATGTTATTTACAAAGAATTGTGTTGTATAAGAGAGCTGATCTGAGAAACAACATCTGAGAGTCGTCGCGAGATCCTCAGGAATAAATCAAAAAGTATTGAGAATATGATAAAGCTTGGGAGCTTATTTAGGTATGTGGAAGAGGTGGCCTCAACACTTCGAATTTCATTTATTTCTTGCACATTCTCAGGAACTGCTCGACCGTTTAAAGGAGTTATATTTTTTTCAAAAGCAAAAAATAGAAGAACACACAAAAACGTGACTAACCTTTCCAGTTGTCATAAACAAACCACTAATCCAAAATGGCTGATAATGCTAACATATGATAAACATATGTGTACCAACATAACAACAACAAAAAATTGATAATCGAATGTACACAGCCTGCGAAAATTCAAAATTCACCTTTTCTTTTGAACAAATCTCGTAAGTCATAGACAAATCATATGTAAAATCTTCCATTATATAAATGAAGCATACATATTCACTTGTACTCTCTAGAGTTTCTCAGGGCTCGAATTTAGGCCCGCTCCTCTTTTCTATTTTTATTAATGATATCGCGGAGAGTATTCTGTATTCCAGGTTTCTTCTTTTAGATGATGACCTAAAATTATTCTTAAAAATTAACTTTACTGCAATCGACTCCAATCGAACCTTGATAGAATTTATAAATGTTTCATTCTTTCTTTCACAGGGGTGTATGTATCATCCTTGGTTTTACCGGTATACTAAGTTTAAAATGTGTTCACTATGTGGTATCATGTTTGCTGGTAGGCTGAAGTATTTCATTGAAAATGTTGGGTTTCGTCCTACACACCGCGAGGAATTTTAGAGACACCTGGGTTCTTATATTATATAACTTATTGGTAAGGAGTAGGCTTGAGAGTAGGTCGGTGGCTTGGAGCCCACATCAGCTGAAGGCTGAAGCTGTTGCTCTATCCTACCGACTTTCTTTTAGGTATGCTCGGAATGAAACATCTATGGGTCAGAAGGGATGTGCACATTGTTACACATTTCTTCAGACTGATCCGTGCCATGGATGGTTCGAAAACTCAGTGATCATGGAGGGCATTAATTTCTATGTTCCTGATGGTTATCTCCATCACCGACGGCATAGACTGCTTTATCTCCCGGCCTATAGGACCAACTTGCCAATGGTCATGCCGGTGGGGAGGGGAATCTTGCTGTTAAATAGAATTACTTCGGATAATAATAATAATTGGATTACTTCTATAGCGCCGTTTTCGTGAGAAAATCCCCTCAAGGGCGCTTTACAATTAATTAAATAACATATACAACCAATACCTTACAGTTAAACTTTATTACTAATGGCTTATAAGTAAGACTTATGGCTGGGGACTAACTACTGAGACTTATAATTAGTGACTTAAGTCTATGGCTTATAGGTAGTCACTTACCAACTAAAAGTTATAGCTAGTGACAATTTAAACTTAAGTAGGCATAACTAGAATAAAAACCTAACACATATCGACATATTTAGCATCAATGTATCTATGTTTAAACAGAAAGCTTTATTGCTACTTATATAATTCCAGTATGTTTTATATGCAATTTATTGAAATTATATATGTTTACCATCTTTAAAAAAATAAATATTTTTTATAATTACTTTGGATGTTGTACATCCTGCCTTATTTAATAATGTAAATCTTTAAAAATTCCTTAAAACGTAAATTTAGAAATTTTTTTAAAGGAATAAACTAAATTGAATCATCGGCGCTACAATGCTTGGACAGTCGACCAATTCCAGGAAACCCTTCCATTCCAGTGTCTCCGCTGTTATTTAGTATTTGCCTTACTTGACGGTAACTCTCCAGCAGAGACAATTGTCCAAACAATAATTCTTATATCTCAATCCATAGATTGGGAAAGAAGGAGAAATCCCATCTTATCCCTATTCTATAACTATAAAATATGGTGGCATTATTAAAACTTTCTGTAGTGTACAATGTGCAGCCACCTTCATTGTTTTATAAATAAATAAAAATTCCATTTTGAAAGAAATGATCAAAGATAGATATCCTTTAGTACTGACCTAGTAGTCAGGAGATAGGTTTTCTTATTGGTCACAACAAGGCAGGAATCAAGACCGAATCTCGGCAGGTCGAGTTTATCAATTTCCATAGTGTCAGTCCATTTGCCAGTGTACTGAGCAAGGTTTGGGGAGTTCCCGACTCCCCAGGTGGCCACCACTTGTTCTCCATCATCCAGGTCATCTTCCCATATCAAGGTATGAATATTTGAATCCTGAAAATGAGAAATCAACGCTGAGTTAATAATATGACCACCCAAATATCTATTAAATGGTAACATTCTCAGACTAACAATGATATGTAGTTCTTTCCTACACTGTTATTGTTATTGGATACATCTTACGGCCGTTCCACACACATCCGACATGCCCAGCGTTTTTAACAAAACGTGTGGGAAGGAATCTAACAATGGGCTTGACTTAAGGCACAAAAATGGTCATGGCAACAGATTAAATAATTTAGAAGCACTTGAAATAAAGAAAGTCGTTAAAACCAAAAGTTAAATTCTTAATAATCAATTAGATGTGTCTAATAGACCAATATTAGGTATATTTCCCATAAACTGCCATTATATTATAGTTATCCCTTAATCACCTGTTCAGGTGACACTTAGTCTCTTTAGATATAATATGATCACCCATAATCTCACTGTTTCTTTATTCTATGTTATGTTTTGTCTCATTATATATATAAACTAGCTGAAGTACCTGACATTGCCCGGGGTTACGAATGGTTTGGAGTGAAGTAGAGATTGTGATGTGTTACCCCTATCCCTACTCCTACTCCAACCTCTACCCAGTAATTTTCTTCTTATTTTGAATGTGAAGTGTGCAAAATTTGGGGAAAAAAAAGGGTGGGAAAGGGAGATGGGGTGGGGGTGGTTTTTCGAAATTTCATCTACAGCGACCTTTCTCTTGTTTCGTAGGTCAAGTGAGCAAAATTTCATCAAGCTCGAAATAAAACTGTAGATTTGTTTACAAAACAAACACACACCGCCCGCCCGGGACATTATTCTTTACATAACAGATAGAAGAATATAAGCGCACACGATGCATTTTTTTATTAGTTTAATTTTGTATCCTGATGATGATTGTGTTGAGCAAAACTGGTCAGTTGTAAAAAAATAAATAAATTTCGTATTTACAAACAAAGCAATTGTTTAATGAAATAAAACATAATAATATGTCAAAGCACAAAGTGACTGCTTTCCACCAAAAAAATAAATTATAAATGTTAACCTGCTGTGATGCTAGAGCACTGCTGTGTATCTGAATAACCGTGTATCCGAAAGTAAATATAATTCTTTGTTGCCAAAGGACTGACTGGATATCGGTGGAGAGCCCTTCTAGTCGGTATGTGAACACTGGCTTGTGATCTTCAATGTCAAGTTGCAGCTGAAAAGAAGTATTCATTTTGATTTTTAAAAATTGTATACATAAATCATTCAATATAAAAGTCTTATTAATTATTATTTTAAGGGAGAAAGGGAATATGTATGTACATGGCTTTAGTTAAGTCAACTTACAGTAAAAGTGCCATGTACGGAGTTAAATAAGGAGATAAAATGCCTCCCGTCAGCGCTCTGAGGATTGAGCATCCATTGGGACATGTTGAGCCCGCTGTAGGAGGTAGCGAGCTCTTCTTTGGCTTGGCATTTGGAATAGTTGGCATCTTGAAAATGCTCCAAAGATATCGGAGTCGGGTTATACCTGCTCACCGGCGCTGTCAACTTGTTGGGCACGTCTGAAATATAAACATATATTATCAGCAAGTATGGTCATTGACTTTACAATATGTATTGACTCCCTCAAATATTAAAAAAAAGCTTTAAATGCCAGCAAAAGAATAACATAAACATTGGTAATTCCTAAACCAATATTGACAATAAACATATATATTCAACAAATACAAAAAGGAGATACTAGGTATTGTTATACATATAATATTCATTCCATTGATTTGTAATACACGAAATCAATTATATGTATACAAAATATGAATGTTACCAGTCACAGAATGTGATTTCATTTGAAAGAGTGTAGACATTTTATCCGAGCTCATTTCCTTGATGGATGCGATAAACCCATCTAGTTTCTTGTTGATCTCCTTGGACTTCCTTTGCTCCTTTTTCCCTAAAACCCAATTGTACTGACGATGCCTCTGTTCAAGGGTGAGCTTCCATTGCCTATTCTTGTTGCTGGTTATCTGAAAACATTTTACTAACCATGAAAAAATATTCCGATGAACAATTTCTAGTCAGCAACTTTTTTGACTTGCGTAAACATTATTCAAATAATAAATTGGATGCATAAATATAAATCAGATACATAAATAATTGTATTGTGATCAATTCCATCACACAGCTCTCTAATCACATTTTTATTTATATATGCTACTTAACGGTATTTGGCACAAACATACCAACAAAGTGATGTTATCCAATGAGTCATCAACGAAAATAGTGAGTTTGTGAACTCCTCCAACAATACATGTCTTTCCGATAATTTCCAAGTTCTCTAGGGAAAAGAAGATCAAATCACCAGCCTGAAAAAAAACATATTTATTTAATGATGAGTTCTTATAATATTATTTTAATTAACTAGAAGTACAGAAAACAGTTAATACTCAGCAAAATAAATACAAATTTAAGAAATACATAATGTTGTTAATAATTGATTGCTGGCCAATTGGCCACAATATTTACAATTAAGTGCAGTAATAACTATGAGTATATTAAAATCAATACTACATTGGTTTAGTGAAATATTTTAGGAGTTTTAAACGAAAATTTTGATTAAATATGTGTTATTATTAAACATTACTTTGTCTCCAATAATAGCTATCTGTTGTGAGTCTTTGGTCTGCCACCAGACGATAGATGTTGGGTTCTTGGCATGGTTTGGGTTCAATGTTACAGTTGTTATTTTATCTGTAGGCCACTTGAGATCATGTTTAACATCAGGCTGCAGCAATGGAAGAACTGGGACTATTTGAAGAGTGGTCATTGACAGAACCAAGAGCCATGTTCCAGATGGATCGAAGCATAAATCAATAATAGAAAACTTCTTTGAATCCCAAGGTATTTCCTTCGAAACTTTCTTCTCATCAGCATCCATCAGATAAAAATAAAAAGAATCGTCTGAAACTCCAGCGAAAACTTTCTTACGCCCATTTTCACAAAAGGTACACTTTTTCGTGTTGAATTCAAATAGTGTTTGTAGTTTGAACAAGCGCGAATCTTTGAAGAATACATCATCATCGTTGACGTTCTGTAGATCGTTAGGTTCACTCATGTTTACTAATGTTATGATTTGCTGAAACTCGTGATATTTTTAATATTGTTCAGAACTATTAAGCCATTGTGCTTTTTTAAACGATACATTCACAGTGCAAGTCGATGATTTCAGCAGTAGTTTAAGGAGCCAAATTACACTAAATCAGATATTATTTATTAATTTCCTAAGGTTTGGCAGATAAGTGAAAGTACACGCGCAATATGAAAAAAGTGACATCCAAGTCGACTTCATTTTCACTTGACTGACGTGAAGCCAGCTGTATAATATATATTTGCTACGGGAATCACGGCGACAAAAAGAATCGTACAAACTGAGAATAGAGATGTTCAGATTTTTTTTTTTTTTTTACCAAAAGTAGTTTTTTTGTTGTTTTTGTAATGGCTTTTCATCCCAAAGGAGTGTTCTAGCCAGTGTCAAGTAGAGAATGTTAGTGAAATGTTTGTAAATGTAGTTTAAAATTCTAGATAATAGAAATTACAATTACATTACGTACTATAAAATATGCTAAACATACACAAAATACAAAATGTCAATTAAAAAAAAAATATTAAAAATAATACAATAAACACTTTTCGGAATTCGCACGATTGTGATTATAATTTAATGCCGTTAAATATAAGAAAAATGGTTAGGATTTTATACGTTTATCGACATTTTATAAGGATGCAATGTTGTAGGGGGGCAGAATATCTAAATTGATCAGATCCTGGATGAAATTTTTATACCAATTATTACAACTAGGGCAATTAAAATAAATATATTGAGGTCTTCTTCTTCAAGATGACATTCCCGTATGGCAGAATTCTTAACCTGTATTTTCGTCAAGTGAACGTTGTGGCAGCAATACCCTATCATCAAGCGGCAAGTTGAAAATTTGTTCAAAGAGAGTTTAAAAAACCACGGTTTTTAAGGAAAAATGAGCTGTATTTTGAAAAATTGATTACCCCTTGATTTACTGCATTCATCCCAATGATTCTGTCATGTGGAAATCATGTTTTCTTTTAATTTAATGAGAACGTCGTAGGGGTTTAAAAAAATATATAAAAACTCGCCGTATTGGCATCTTTCTCCAATGAATCGGCCTTTCATTACCAGGGACACCGCGGTGTCTTGGAATTAAAGCCAACGCGATTTCATCATATTTATTTAATAAGAGTGCCGATTCTAATACAGAAATCGTCGTCCGGGTAGTGGAAAGACGAATATAAATTTTCAAGTGCACTCAGGGAAACGAATAGAATTTAAAAAAAATCCCATTTGATTATCGTCTATGTATATCTTAGGGAGTAAATAGTGGCTATGCATTCAGCAATGAAAACTGAGGACTCTATCGGAAGTTTTTTTTTATTGACCTGGTCTGAAGGACAGTGGAAAGCCGCTCCCATGTAGTTTGATAGGGGAGACTTAGAACCATCTGCTTAAATAGTTTTCCAACCGGAAAATTTACAATTCAAAATGTGGATAAGTTTATTTGGAGCTTCGTGGTTGCAAGTATGCCGAGTGAAAGAAGAACGTTAGGTTTATGCAATGAATACGAAAGGGATTTGTATATAAAGTAAGCCTATCAGAAGAGGGATTTATACGCATTATACGTATGGAAGCTGTTGACGAGAAAAGGGATTGATCTGTTTCTCCAATATGGAAGTGATCTCACTTGAGTATAAAGTGCAGTAGTTTTGTTCATCAGTGGGTGATTAGAGCGTCTGAAGCATTTAAATAAAAAAAATGTCTGCTATGAACTGTCTTCTGAACTGGAGAGAAACTTCCACAGCCTCCACTTGTAAAGCATTAATTGGGGAGGATCGCATAGCTCCGATAATTAATCTTAATCTTTCAGTTTAGTTATGATTCAACCTCACGAGATTTTTTTAAAGTTGGTTCGATGAGGAACGACGCGTAATCCAAATGATCTCAAACATATGCGTTAAAAGATAGTTTTTGGATGAATGGGTGACTTCCCCACCAGACCCGTGAAACGGCACGAAAGTATTGGGGCCAGCCTGACATTTGTTAATAATAAGATTTACGTATGAGTTCCATGTTAGCTTAGAGTCCAGAATGACCCCTAGGAATCTTATCTGTACCTCGATAGGGAGAATCGAATTATTTATTAGGATTTAATCAGATATGATACCGATGAAGATGGCATAAATTGAACTGGTCTCATTAGCTTAGTTGGTTTAGCAGTTGCCCCGGATAGGCAGAGGTCCTAGGTTCGAGTCCCAGATGCGACCGAAATCTTTTTATTTTCTGTCATTTTTTTCCATTTTATTATTCCATTTAGGTTATGTTAATATTATTTTCAACAATGATTAAATATTAAAATGAGGTTTTTAAATCTCAATAAAAATAATTAGTAATTGAAAATTGAATATTTATTAGGACTCTTATATGCGGAGTAACACGTTTTATTGAAAAAAGATAGCATTGCATTGGTCGGAGAAATTTCCAAGCCGTAAATCATTAACCAGATGCAAAGGTTTTTCATGCATATATTGATCACTTCCTCTAGAAAAGTTATATTTAATCCTGAAATATACATATATATTTATATACCTACATAAAAGATCATTCGAATACTGAACCTAAAACCTAAAACCCGGCAAGCTTACGAGTAATGCCAATTTGTTATATTTTTTTTAAAAACATAAAGTGTCTAATAAAACATTGTCAAAAGCTTTGTATATATTTTTCCTTGAATCTACTGCGTCTGAGAATTCACTATCCCACGACGGGGCGGGGGGAGGTTTCCCTTTGTTTTGATTGGCATACAGTTTTCTACGGTCGTAATAACTGCAGACACTAACAATTCGTAACATTCTGGAACATTTTTTGTGGTCGGAGTGGGTAGACTCACGTCGATAAATTTTGTGTGATTTAAATAATCGTTCCAATTGGCCTTCTTAGTTAGGAATCTCAGTTTTCGACTACGGGATTTGAAAGTCTTGTTAGTATAATAAATATTTGAGGATTCGATGAGGATACGGTAATGGTCACTCCCGTGCAGGTCATCCAATACCTTCCAGAGCAAGGTTGCGGCCATGCTGGAATTGAAAATGGCAAGATCAACCATGCTGGGTCGCTGACCTAGGATCTGAAGACCAAGGGAACCATCATTGATAATACATAGGTCTAGTTCGACGAGTATATTATCAATGTCTCTACCCATTCTTTCATAATTCAGAGCTCCCCATAATCCGTGATAGGCATTAAAATCTTCGAGAATAGGGGTAGGGGACTGACCTTGGAAAGCATTGCTTTCAGGAGTGATTTTAAAGGTTTGTTAGAAGGGGATATATACAAGGAAATGATTGTAGTATTAAAAATCTTTCCCTCCGTCACTTGAAATGGTATTCCCGGACTCTGAAATCAGAATCCGGTTCAAGCCATGTCTCCGAGACGGCAGCCACTGCAATTGAGTGCGAGTTTAATGTGTGTAAAAATTCTCCAGTCTTATTTCTAAGTCTATGACAATTCCACTGAAGATCCTCATCAGAGGAGCCATTTCTTGTCGAGTTTATAATATAAGTAATTTTCGTAGGACGGTATTTGAATATTATTTTTATTTAGAGTTTGGAGAATATGTAAAAATGAGGTGATTAGTGTAGAGTTGATGTCTTTATTGTTACATAGTTCTTTACCAGGTGATTTTGCGTATTCATTGCCATCTGGGGTGGAAGAAAGTTGTCCATTGGGGAGACACAAAAGGGATTCGTGACTTGCATTATTTTTTTTGGACAGTGCTCCAGGTGTCGTGATCTTTTCAACAGTTTTTCTAAATTACGAGGAAGAAGGTTGAGGAGGGGTGGATTTTTATGATTTTTTTTAAAGCAATTTCTGAGTAAGAGGTTACGGCTTTGTTAAACATTCTTGATGTTTCCGCATGAGAAATGTTCTTCTCGGCCCATAGTATGTTTTATATTGCTATGTCTTGATAGTTCAGGGCAAGCTTTGCTGGTGGACATCTGATTTCCCGAACAGCTTTAACATTTTTAATTTCTTCTTCTTTATCGCAGGAATCGCCTCTGTGAGACGAAACGCACCTAATCGAGATCCCGATCTGCAAAAGTTCTTAGTGTACGTAAATCTGCAGCACTTGTAGCACCGTACGGTTGGGAAAACATAGAGCTCTACTGTTAAGGAAACACGGAACATGGTCACATTTTGAGGAGAGGCTTTGCTATCGATGGTTAGAACAACCGATTATGAGGGTCTCCATTCTATGGAGTTTCCCGTGATAAATATATAATTTAGTCGTCGAGCTGGCTTCATATGTAGGTATAAATACCTTATAAGTTTTTTTTCCAACATCCAAATTGACAAAGTCATTGGCCTCAGCCGCTGTCTTGAATTTGACAGAGATACGTGTACCAGACGTGTTTAAACTTATTGGTTCGATCGTCGAATTTTCATTTTTATTTCTTAGTTTCTTATTGGTCATGAAGTGACGAAACATTTAAAAATTACTGTCTCTAAATTTACAGGTTCTTTATACAAATAGAACGGCGTCTTTGCGATCGAAGTTCGAAAATTGTCAGACTCCGACGTGGTAAAATACCGTGTTGCGAGTCCCTTTCATTCTTAGTATTAGCATTATTATCGATTGTTATTTGCATGTTATTCTTGTTATTCTTATAGTTGAAATTGAACCTGTAAATCTCCTCAAAGCGGCATAATAAACCTTTTGAATAATGCCGTAATGAGGAGATAATAATTTGTTAATCATAATTTGTTTTAACCATTTCATGTTTACTGCTCCCTACGACCAGATAACGAAGCCACAAAGCGCTATGTTATCTGGACGTGGGAAAACATTGACAGCAGTAAACACAGCTAGAATTAACCTGATCGTAGTGATTTTGTGTAGTACAAAACCTTTTTAATTTTTTCATGTAATATGTTAAAATGTAATTTAAATGTCGAAATTCAGGCGTCCGCCGACCTTGAATAATTCGGCCAAATGAGCTCCCGACAGTTTTAGGCTCACTATATACGCTGCGCGCCAGTTTGGCAAACGCGTCCCCCCCGCGGCAAGGAGAGGGGTAAAATGCTTGTCGCGTTCGGGAACTCAAATAAATAGGCTAACTTTGAAAAATAAATCAGTTATAACTTTTACAACTTGTGAGCATCAACAAAAGTCTTTTCTTCGCCGTCACCCTCTCCATCATTTGCTGCCTCGCTGACACCCTCTGCCTGAAGCAGTCCTGGGCCTACGTTCTCGAGACAAGAGGACGTCACTGCAAGGCCAGGACCCGGCAGAGGAGTGGCCCACCTAGTGCCCCTCACATAGACCACTGGGTGCGTGAGGAACAGCACCATCCACCTACCCTACAACCCTACAACGGAAGAAAGTGGCTCTGGATCCAGCACCTACACACACATTTACAGTCTTGTAACGACACTAGTCGCTTACAATACGGTTGCGACCAACCGACTTGACTCCATTCCAGACAGGGTTGATTCTGTTTTTGAAAAGAAAGTGCCCAAAATCATACAATGTTGATTGTTTCCCCTCATTTGATATTTTCTTAACATGTGTTGTGTAAGGTGGTCTATCAAGATTATTGTACAAACGTGCCTTTATAGTCTGTGAGGGAGTTCTAGTTGAAGTTGGTATAGGTATTGGGGAAGGGCTGACTCGACTAACTGGGTGAGTTGACGCCGAAGAAGAATTGGAAGGAGGTGAAGTTAAATCCAGCTGTTTAGGTAAAAAAAAGGGCTTTTGATTTGATGAGGGTTGTTTTTTTTATGATAGGTATTTTGCGTGATAATTGTTCTGTGGTGGAATTACGAGCTGGTTTAGCGATTTTCCATTTTTTAGAAACTGTTATAAAGTCGGAAGCTTCCGGAACATCGCCCATAGCCATTTTCATCGTATTTACCGAGGAAACAAATAATAGATCAGTCAGGAGAGTCGGGAGGTTTTCATCCATCCGTTTATAAAAAAATCTAAGATCTAGTAACAAAAAACAAATTCTTACCTTAATTGCTCAGAAAACTACAAGCCAACAAAAATAATTATAATCAAAAACAAATTTAAAAATTAAAACTATATTACAATGCTATTTATAATTTAAAATAATTATTTTGTTAAGAGTGGTGAAATGACACTGCCACGGTAAGACGGTAGCCTGTTTCTACCAAAAGTAATTGAAAACAAAGATACAAAATGTCTACATGACTGATGGATTCGTTTTCGAAAAGAGGTAGGGTAGTTCAGAGGGGTAGATTTTTGGTAAGAATGTATGTTTTTTTAATAAATTATTTCATTTGTTCTGCACGAAAATAAATTAAGCACAGCCGAAACTTTTTGAACTGACCTTGTTTTCAAAATGTATAGAAATAGCGTAAAAAATAGCCGCAACGAATTATGATAATTTAGATGGCACGCTGTCTTATCCATTGGAATTTCATATTTTTAACTTTTTTAAACTGTTCTACTGTTTTCATATATATTTTCAATTTGTCTGCATTGATGACAACACGCATGTATATACATAGTGATATTATTACTACTGAATGATTATTCATTATTTATTGCTATATTATATAATACTAGCATTTGTCTATTGTAGGCTTTCAATTGTAGTTGAATGTGGATGAAGGAAGGAGGGTTTGCCAAGCTTAATCCCTACCCCTACCCCAACCCCTACTCCTACTCCTACCCTTTTTCCTACTGCTACTTCTATATCTACCCCTACTCCTACTACTACCCTTACTTCTACTCCTAATTCCACTTCTACCCTTACTTCTAACCCTACTCATCCCCAAATCGGGTTTCTAAGGTCGATACGCGTTATTTGATACCCATATCGGCTACCCCTCCCCCTACCCCTACCACTTCTCCTATCCCTATTCCCACCACCACCGCCACCCCTACCCCAACCACTACCCCTACCCCTACCCCCACCCCTACCCCCACCCCTACCCCTACCCTTACCCCTACCCCTACCCCTACCCCTACCCCCACCCCCACCCCTACCCCTACCCCTACCCTACCCCACCCTTTACCTAACCTACCCTACTACTACTGACCTACTTACCCCTACCCCAACTTCTACCCACTACCCCCACCCCTACCTACTACCCCACCCATGCTCCATACTACCCATTCACTGCCCTACCCATACCCCAACCCCCACCTATACCCATAATAATAATAATAATTATTATAATAATAATAATTATTATTATTATTATACTTGGATGATTTATATAGCGCCGTTTTTGTGAAAAATCACCTCAAGGGCGCTGTACAAATACTACTTGCTAGGGTTTATATTATTATGTACATATACAGATAAAATAATTACCTGGTAGGGCACTCATTAAAATTAAATTAAATTACAATGATTTGAGCCGAGATGATGTGACTTTGCACGCACAGGACACATATATTAGAAAACACTGCACATTGCACGACATTGAAGTTCCCTTTTAAATACTATTTGTCATTGATATTATATACATTAGAATGTTATTGGCACAAGAAGAGTAGGTGCTTATTTTTAACATGATTTTATTTGGGTTTTTTTATAATAATTATTTACATTTACAAATATCATAATTATTTGTTTATTAGATAACTGAACCATTCATGGATATGACTGTCCGAAGAGATGAGTTTTGAGTTTTGCTCTGAATTCTGTCGAGTCTTTAATCAATCTTAGATCATATGGCAGTTTATTCCAGGTTTTAGGGCCTGAGACGCTGAAAGCTCGCTCACCAAACTTAGTATCTGGTGTGCGCTTTAGTTCATTCAGCCTTCCGATGGCCGATGCCGTCGCTGATCTAAGAGTTGACTGTCGTGAATTGGAATTTTCTGAGATGCAGAGTTCCGATAGGTAAGCCGAGGGCATCCCGTTAATTGATTTAAATACCATACAGCAAAGCTTGAACTGGATTCTTTCAGGACATTTGAGCCAGTGAAGATTTTTTAGATGCTCTGAAATGTGGGAGTATTTAGATACGCCTGTAATTAGTCTTTCCGCAGCGTTAAAAACGGATTGTAATTTGTTAATTTGATTGTTGGGGAGACTTCATAGAGCATATATTCCATTGCAATAATCTTGGCAGGTTTCTCCGCACTGCTTTAATTTGCCGTAATTGGAAGAACCCTGTGCTTACAGTTTTGTTCACTTGGTTTTTAAGGGACAAATCAGCGTCCAGATTGACTCCAAGTAATTTTATAGATGTCTTTGGAGTAATGTCAGTTCCAGAAATAGTTATTGGGGACATGTCAATGTTATGCAGGCGTCTGCTTGTGGCGGTCCAGAGAAACTCAGTCTTTGACGGATTCAGCTTCAATCTATTTCCCCTACCTATACCCATACCCCTACTCCTACTCTTACCCCTACCCTACCCCCACCCCACCCCCAGGCATCTGACAGGCATGGTCTGAAAAAATTGACCGATAACGTATTACGGAAAGATGTTGAACTACGCTCCCGCTGACAAGCTAATTGCAGAAGCTTAGTTGATATAAATTCCAATTGTATGAAAATAATATTTATTTATTGGAACATAAACAGTCCATAACGTACGATATAAAGATGATGAATAAAAAGAGACCGATTATAAACATTCACAGATAGTATAATTTTTTTATTTTATTACAGCACTAATTAAGAAGTTAATGTAAAAACAACATATAATAAGATTTTAGTGATAAAATGTTCGATTACATGTACAACGATTAAATGGTAACATTGGGGGGAAACTTTTAAAACTAACCTCTTACCTTTTTTTTTACGGAAACACCACACAGGAGACCCTGAGGGAAATAATTTTCCTCAAGTCCCATATCGTCTTTGGGGATGCTGTGTGGAGGGTCTTTTAGAGGATAGGAAGGAGTGAAACTTGGGTCTTGAAGAGACCCATGTTGTAAGATGGGGGAAACACAGAGGCCGATAACCTGTTGAAAAGATACAGAGATTGATTTTGAAAGTCATCCTACGAAAACCATCGATATTTCCAACTACACAGCTGTTTAACTCTTTACTAGTGCTTCTCAACTCCATTACGCCTATCAAGATATAAAATGTTTTAATGCTCTCCCGTATAAAATTAAAACAGAAAAAATTGTAATTCTTTCAAATCAAAAATCAAAAAATTATTAGATAAGTCCAACAGTAATTACAAGTTTTAATTTTTATAAAACTCTTAAATTGTAAATAATGTACGTAAATTAAAAAAAAGGCAATACATCCTCTAGAAATATTCGATCAGGTCTTTCGGAATATGAATGTACTATGTTTATATTTTGTATGTGCCTTATTGTTGCATTTCTAGTATCACGTACTTTTGGTCTTTCACAAACATTATGTATATTACATTCTTGATGTACGTTTATTTATATTAATTTTATTTATTCACTACTGTCGCTAGATGGCGGTGCTCCGCAACTCAAACACGAGTAATCTTTCTCTATTGAGTTGGACATTTTTTGTAAAATAAATTTATACTTTTTTGTAATTAGCTATTATATCTGTACTATTAAATATTCTCTATGTATTTATATTAAATAAAAAAAATTCCGCACCAGTAAAATAAAAATGATATGCAATAATATTATCGTAGTTATCAAGAAATCGTGTTATCCGCCCCCAGAATATAGTACAGTGAACTTCTGTAACAATAATAATAATAATATCATAAAACAAAAACAATAAAAAAACACCCAGCTTCACACAGAGTTAAATGGAAAAATACGAAATATACAATATTCTTCTTAATTTTTTTGTATGTTTCATCAGTTTTTTAACTCCAAAGATTATAGTGGTATAAATTTAATGACGTTGTGAGCTGAACATATTTTGGTTGGCTAACTCTAGACTGAAAAACATCAGAAAATACCGTTCGATAGTTTTTGTTGCTTCAAACAAACGAATTTTATGGTTTACAAAATCTAGGATTTTAGTAGGTAAGGATCAACTTATCACCTAAGTTTGTAATGTCATTGTTATCACCGGTAACCAGTAAAATTGGAAATATTATATTACTATAAAATACGTGAATACAATTAATTCGTTAACAATAATATATACAGTATATTTATGGTGAGTCCCAAAGTGAAAGATGCTTGAAATGGCTTTAGCCGTGCTTAGTGCTTAGATCTGAATAGCCCGGTACCTCCCCACCTTCCTCTTCACCATCGCCTTCCCCTCCCCATACCTTTTACCCTTACAACATACCCCAATAAGGAATGTCATAATCCCACTGGCTTCGGACGGCTGGGACTCTTGTGCGGTATTCGCATAAAATAATAGGTGTGTCAGGAGAATTCATAATGCGAAAGTAAATTGCAGAAGAATTAGTCAATCAATGCAAAAATGATGTGATAAAAGGACCCACCATGAATAACATAATACCGACAGACTAATATATTAATATTACCATCTGGTTAGAATTTTTTGGATGCGATTTTAACCTTTAGTGTTTTGAATTATGTATGAAAGGGAAATTATAATCGCTTGCCTTAATAAGCCTCTAGTCGTTTTCCAAACACGCACCTGTCACGGACCTGACAAAAAATGACAGTAGATGTTTTGCGAGAGAAATATGCAATTTTTTATAGGTTGTGGTACCTGCAATGGCTTGAAATAAAACTAAATACGTTACGCATCATAATAAATAACAGGTTTGAGGTTAGAAATTATTATTAGTTATCATTAGGGTCCGGAAATGCGGTGGCTTTTTGAAGAATTCGAGGGCCGCTCATTATTAAAGGCAAAACAATTAAATTATCGTTATTCAACGGGTTAAATTCGTTTTAAACATACTGTCCTTTTGCAGCTGCATATAGTATACATACTAGAGGCTTGGTCTGAACAAATTCTCAATTTTACATTATTTTTTAAAGAAATTAATTTTCATACGGAGAATAACCACATTTTTGTGCCTAAATATATATTGGATTTTCAGTCTGAATGTTTTGTGATATCGATCGTATTTTTTTTATGAAATACTAGCGCCTGCCCGGCATGCGTTGCTATACCATTCAAAGGAAGAGTGATAATCCCTACGTGTCCTTACCCACGCATCCCCGTTCCACTTGAAGTGAAATAGCACAAAACTGCGCTTTATAAATGTCATGCTATTATTTTTATTCCCTTTCCCTTGTTTCCCCTCCTCTTCTCGCCCTGCTTGTTTTGAAACTAATCGCGCGCAACACAAAAATTTAACAAAGTTTCATCACAATAGGATGACTGATATAGAAAAAAGGGAATTTTTATTAAAATTTCATAACGCCAGAGCTCACTATTATTTACAGAAGCCTTTCCTAGCATCCACACAACTGGCCAAAGATTCATTGCTATAGGAAGAATGGTAAAGGAAAAAAATATAAATACTTAATAACGCCAGAGCTCACTTATATGTATAAAAACCTTCCCAGGCGTGTGCACAACAACTTGCACAACAACCCGCCAAAGTTTCATCCCAATCAGATGAATAGTATACGAAATAAGGGAATTTTATATAAATTTCAAAACACCAGAGCTCACCATTATATATAGAAACCTTCCCTTGCATCCACACAATAACTCACCAAAGTTTCTTTGCAATCGGATAGGAAACAAGGGATTTTTCACCGAAATTTCATATCGCCAGAGCTCAATTTTATGTACGAAGAAACCATCCCAGGCATGTGAAGAACAAATCCCGAAAATTTCATCCCAATCGGATGAATGGTTTCGGAGCGCACAAAGGACAAACATTCAAACATACATTGATTTTTATATACATATTTAGATAAGATGAAATCAAGGTAAAAATTAAATTAAAAAATATATTAATAAGATATTCCAGTTTCGTTGTTGATATCACTATGTAAGCAGATGGTCAGCTACTGTGATTCAACTACGGTATACAAAATTTGAGTTCATATGGAAAGGTTTATATCAATCACACTAAAATAATATTATATGGCGTACTGCTCTTTGTCCTTTTTGTGGTAAAAATGACTTCACTTGACTTGTTAACTGAAGCTCAGCACTGGAAAGGTGAAATCCGATACTTTTGTTTATCAGATCACATAGGCAATCGATAATAATAATTTCGTCTTTTTCTATTCAAAGAACAAAATATGGAAAAGAAAAGAGACAATAGTATCGGTATGTCTTACTTTAAAACAAATCTTTGTAAACTACAAGCCGATAGGAAATATTTTATTTTCTAGAAGTTAGTTACGAATTAGCAAAGCAGAAATCATTTGATAATGAAGACAAATGATACGTCTAAAACAGATTTCTATTTTGATTTAGCTATGTTTTTAATATGTTGTAATATCCCATGGATAAAACTAGACAATTTTAATTTCCGTCTTTTTTTTCGAAATATTTGTGTTGTAAATGTTCGACTATAGATCTTCCGAATACTAATACTAATACTGTCCGAAAAGGGTATTTAAATAAAGTGTTTTGCAGTGAAATTAACGATATCAGAAAAAAATTAGGACATTCATATATATGGGCGACAGTTGTTGAAACGACCGATAAGTTTGGACGCAATATAGCTAATCTGGTCGTAAAACCACTAGGAGACATTGTAACTCGGTCATATTTGATTGCTAGCAAGGTTTTACCAATGCCAAAATCATAAAGGATTTTGTAAAAAACCGTTTAATTTTTTTGTGGCAGGAATCTGCAGTTAATAACTTCGACAAACTTTTAATTTTAACAACAGACTCTCCCCCTTACATGCTAAAAGCCGGACGCGAACTTAAAAAAGTGTTTCCCAATATGATACACTTTACCTGTTTGGCTCATTCACTAAATCTAGTCGCTTCAACTGTGCGGGATAAATATAAAAAAGTGGATGATGTGTAATTATTTTTATTAAGACAATAGAGTTTTATTGTTGACAACATACTTGAGTCCTGGCATACTAAAACTGGAAAGCGGTCTATAAATAAGTTTTTCGTATGTAGGTATGCATTTTTTGTATTTTTTTTTCTCTTGAGTACAGCACTGGAAGAGCCACCGCGTTGCCGGATCCTAGTTATCATTATAAATCCTCCGCTTCCAGAATAACTGAAGAAATAATCACCAAAGTGTCAATGACATTGTCGTATTATTCAACGGCGATTTTTACGTAGACAAATTCGTTAAAATTGATATGAATTTTCAAGCAAAACTGTCAAGTAGTCGCAATAAACAAACATAATGATTTTACGGGCAAAATGAACACTGTAAACAGAGAAATTTAAAATGAACACTGTAAAAGCCGTAAGAAATATTACGAGCGGAAAAAACTTATCTAGTTAAGTTGGGCTCAAAAATGGCACATTTGACGTCAGAAGCGGTGGTACCAACAGAACATGGTGTTTTGATGGTACGGTTTTTAGTTCACTTTTATATAACGATTTATAAAATCTACGTTTAATATACACAATAAAAGTTATATATTCAGAATCGGCATTTGCTGATCTATACGAATACATATTTTTAAAGCCTGATATATCCTTTTGTAATACCTATAAGAAATGACCAAATTCACAGACATACTTAGTTTCTAAAATGTGCATTTCAGGTAATAACAATTCCCAGACTAGACCGGCCATAAAAAAATTAGCACAAAGGCTAGCCGAGCCTATTGTAAAGTACTACATCGTAAAATAAACCAACCTTAATTACTATTTTAGAAAGTCGGCAATTCCTTTGAGATTTTATTGGACAGCAATAAAAACCTCAAAGTAAATGAGCCGCCCTGCAAAGGGGCCTGCAAAATAATACGGGTAGTAAAAAGATCCCTACAAGTAGACAGGCGACAGGGGCTCTCTGACGAGAGGACAGTCGGGTTCAGTCTTCCGCGCAGGAAGCACAGAGAGTTGGCTTGAAACTTCCGCCCAGGAAGGTTCCTATTCTCGCTCCTCAGAGAGGCCGCCCAGGTCCTCTGACGACGAGTGGGTTTTACGCTTCCATCCGAGAAGGAAGTCCGATCTCCGTCCTTTGGAGATCTACGGCAGAGTCGCCCAGGCTCTGTACCGCGAGTGAACCCCCGCTTCTGCCCAGGAAGTTACTGATCTTCGCCCTTCGGAGATCAAACCCCGGAGACCGCCCAGGCCTCTGATTATCACCGCGTTTGTACCTACTCCCGATCCGGAGGTACTTGGATACCTAGTGCGAACGCGAGGACTCTGCATAAAAAGCAGCCACTGGACCCTGGACAGCCATCAGTAAAGGGAAGTGACTCTGACTCTCATGATAATTCTTCCACCCTGTCAGCCAAGTGAATCTCTAACTTTAACAAACAACTTTTTGGTACAAATAATCCAGTCAACCTCTAATTTTAAGAATACAACCTTTTATGTAGATTTGACGAAGTAATTAGTTCATTTTAAGTACAAAGACTTTACAAGTAGATTTAAGTACTTGCCTATCTAGTTTTATTGAATTTTTGTGTGTCATTAAGATTAACCCTAGTTTAAGACTAACCCCACGACTATCAAAATAAATGACTTGTTATAACTATCTAAGATTGCTTTTCAGTTCCTAACCTTCTTGCGTTATTCCTAGAATTGTACCCACTGCACTAACCACCGTCTTATCAACCCATTATATTTTTCACTGGAGTTCCTTATTATAACCCACTGCATTAATTAGCGTCTTAACAATGTAAATAAAAGCGTGGCAAAGGGAAGGGTTGAACCATAGCTATGCCATTCACGGTTGAACTTTTTTGACAATTTTAGGATTTATCCATTTTTCTGTTATGGTAGCACTTTTTAAGTTGTCAAATGAAAATTTGAAACAAACATGGAGATCTCGTCTGATGAGGAGCGTGAGACAATAATAAGGAACAGTTTTAGAATGAATAAGACTAATCGAAGAATTATGCCTTATGTAAACCAAACCCCAAAACATGTGAATAATCAAAGTGTTGCATTGAAGATCATAAATCGCGAGGTATGTTTTTCAACTACGGCAGATATATGTTGTTGTTTGGCAAATGATAGACCCGTATCTCAACTGTTTTCATTTTAGACAAACTATTGAATTTGAACCAGTATAAACTGCTAACTTTGGTTTCGTATTGATATAATATCGGTTGTTTTGAAAAAAGAGGTTTTATGTAAAATTTCGTATGCCTTGTTCTTTTGCGATTTAATATTGTTCTCAGTATTTCTTTTGCACCTCTTGGAAATCCATTTCAGTTATTCTTTGAAATTATTCATAACGCAAATAAATAAAAACTACACAAAATAACTGACCTTTTCGGTACGCTAATGGTTCAATTAATTTGCACCACACATATAACAATTTTCAGAAGGATTCAATTTTTATTAAATAAAAGTGCATCCCATGTTTTTCGGTTCACCAGGATATAAAACAATTGCTAGCATTTGGTTTATCTCTACCAGCCCAGCGATGTTCACTGACAATGAATATCCAATGCGCTTGTTGTTTTTTTTAATATGAATATCACTATTTTGCAAAACAGACAATATTTTTACACGAATTATTTATTTATTGTGCATTGAGTACAGTGTAAGATAGAATAGATTGACGTCTTCAGGTCTGGCAATACTTTCTTTGCACATGTGAAGAATTATTGTTCAACTTCATAGGCAATTGCTTCCAATCTTACACTGTTTTGCACTTATGACTGAATACTACAACATTGTTTCTCTTTAATAAGTGTGATCAAGCAGCTGGCCTGTGGTGCCCATGACATGAATCTCAATCTTATGAATATTATAATCAGTACCCAATTTTACATTTTTTATTTTTTTATTAGTACCCAATTATCCATTTATTTCATGTACCAAATTTAAAATCTTTTCAGACTCTTGGTTCGTTTTCTGGAAAGGCCGGAAATGCTCAGAAACGGGTATTTGAAAAGATTCCGCCCCGCCTTAGGTTTTGCCTCATGGACATGGTACCCCCGAACTTCCTGAATAGTCATGTGTTCATGGGCTTCTCCCAATGCGGACAGTTCCTTCTTAGTTTCACCTACCATATTAGCAACACCTCCGGAAGAGATTTCAGGGAAGGGTACAGTTTTAGGTAAGTGTATATTCTATTTAAATAAATTCTTCCCCCTTTCTCATTCATGTAGTTGGTTTCCCAGAAAGGTTGGTTAGGGTCCTATGGTAGTGTATTTATTGTGCCTCTTATGGTACTTAGATCCGCTGAATTTCCAATTTTTTTGGCTCCATTTTAACAGTATATTAGTCTTCCCAGTAGTCATATAATTTGAAGTAAGTTGCTGTATACATTCTATTAACTAATGGCTGAAAAATCTTAGCATTCTGTTACCTGTAGCCACAATCTCTCTCCAACTACACAAAGAAGAAGACTAAATAGCATTTTCGAAATGTCTGGATCACTGGATCACCTCATTTGTGCAATGTTGCTCTGACTGTTGAACCCATCCACTCCCCTTAGTTTGTTTTATATTATACTCATTAGTTTCGATTCTAATACAAGCCTTATTAATAAAGTGCAGTACTAGTTTTGTCTGTAGACAGCACTGCATAATATCTGTTGTGTTTTCTAGGCTACATTTCCTTTCATGGGTACCTGGACAGACGGCCAAATTAGTTCACTCGGTGCCCCTGTTTGATGACGACTGTGTGGACAATCGGGTTGCTGTTTCCATGGGCCAGTGGAAGCATAACCCCGCTCTTTTGGTTGTTTATGGCATTGCGTAAGTTATTTATAGAATTAAATAACAATTCACGGTATGTGCATGTTTCTCTCTTTTTTAATCTCTCACTATCATCAATTATAATCATGTGAGTGTTCTTCTTATCTTATATTATAACTATTTGATTCTACTTTAAACTAGGATATTATTAGAAAAGCAATTGATTAAGTGAGCATGTATTTAGAAAGTTCTGTATTTCTGTATGTTTCATGTTAAATTTTGTTTTCTAGGGAAATATCAACTGAAAATTCCTATCTCAGTGTGATAGGTGTCCCACGTCTAGGATGCCGAAAATGTGCTGCCCTTTCTAGTTCTTCAGAAGGTATTATTTCATTAACATAATCTCTGATACCTACAATACATTGTCATACAATTTGGTTCTATTAATTAATAATTTAAGTAATTTGGTTTAATATTATGTGAATTTTTTTCAGAATTAGATTGCGGCGGCAAAAGATGTATCGATCATAATTTTGCCATTCATACAAAATTTTATTGCGCTGCTGAATCTGCCATCTGCGAACCTGTTGTGCAACTGGCTTACCATAATCAAATCATAATCTACACAGACTTTATTCACATATTGGAAATAGATCTCATCATACCCGACCAATTGATGGATGAGGTAAACCAGGAGGAAAAATCTGTTCAAGAGCAGTGTGTTCAGGCTAATATTCCTCCCATATCGAAATATGTTCAAAGTCCCATAAGTACCGCTGCTGACACAGTGGTCCAAAGTATCCTAGCTGATTTCTCCGACATAGAGATGGAGCCATGCGTTAATCTGAGACCCGTCCAAGTGCCCGATATGCTAAGTCATGAAGTGTGTATTCAAGCCCTCAGAGCCCAGCCCTCTCCGAGCTGCAGTGAGGTGTATGTGGGAATAGATGATGGCTGGGATTCTGTTCCATCTCCTCGCACCCTCATCAGTCCGCCGTTGCGTTCTCCACGTCGCCGTCCCACAGAAAGTCTTGCTAGATTCAACGATATGCACAGAATTGCAGATAAAACCTATGAGTTTGTTGAAGAAGCAGAACCCAAATGTGAAAAATTAAGCTTATTTCGTAAGAGACGTCTTGCTGATAAAAAGTATGAATTCTCAGAAGACAACAGCGAAAATATTGTTCCTTTTAGAGTACTCCGCAGCAATAGAAAGTATTACATCGGCTCGTCTAATAGAGGTCCTTCTAGAAGAGCAAAGTCACCTCCGGCTGAAGGAGTGGTCCTCAGAGTGCACAACCAAATAACTCTGCCAGCCCCCGTTTCTCCATCAGAAGTCAAATGTGACTCTTTCCTTGGCACTAGTCACCTCAGAGACACCTCTGACGTAGAATATCGAGTAACCGCCATGCAAGAGGATGGGTCGTTGAGGACCATAGCTCTTCACGATAATTCTTCAAAGACTTTGTCAGATTGCACCGTTCACCCCCAAGATCCTTATCTGGTTCATTCAGAAAATTCTAAATGCAGTAAACACTTTACGAGACGTTTTGTGGAGAGCGATGATGACATCACCTCCATAATAACTGATTCAGAAGGTAAGGAAACTACACATTAAATATTCTCTAGAAAGGTTGGTTTAGGTTAGGTTCATCAAATACCTCTCTCCCCTTCTGCTATGTTTGATATTATGTGACTTTTTTTTTTTTTTTTACAAATAATAGGCAACCGAACGTGTTTTACTTTTGATCTGGAAACATCTTTTAACTATTTCTTAATAATTCTAGACGACTGCATATCAGGCTACCATGTGGCTCTGCCTCTGGTGGCCCACGGGGCGGGCTACGCTCCTCTGCAGCCCGTTTCTCTTGGCGCCTGGGAGCGCTTGCGCACCGCCGCCCCCGTGCTGCAGGCCTCGCAGCGCTCTCTGGACATTGAGCTGCTGTGCAACGAAGTCTGCCTGCGCCTCTGCCGACTGCACAGCAAGAAGTTCATCTACTGCTTCGACTGGGGATGCCATGTCATCAACGTTTGCCAGTCTAGCGGCTGCATCTGTGGAGTGAGTAATTATTTCATATAACGTATTTTGTTTTGTATGTTATACTCTTTATACACAATTTCATCCGCAGCTTGTCCTTGGGTGAACATTTTGTTCTTCTGTAGTTCAATTACAAAAATAAACTGATTGACCTTCACCCTTTTTAGCATTTACTATCAGATTTTGATATCAGTATTGAGTTAATTTTTTTAACAATAGGTAATGTCGTCATTTGATTTGCATCTCATTATCTTAGGTGTGTTTAAATATGATTGCTATAAAATTTCATCAATCAAAATTTAACCCTCAGACTGCAGGAAGTGACTAAGGACAATAGGAGGCGAGGATCTTGCTCTTGTTTTGAAAATTTGCTGTACTGCATGCACTATGCAAAAAAATTCTCTAATGTGATTATTTTTTTTGGATAAAGACTTAGGCAGCCTCTTATGGGTCGGAAAGGAATCAGCATTAACCGGGTGCAGTAAGAATGTGCGATACCGATAGGGCTCTGTTTCATATATTTCTATTAGCTCCCATACAGTGGTCGGTGAGGTGCGGGAGTGTTATTTTTTTTATTTCCGATCAAAGACCATTTACAGAAATTATTAAAAAAATATATATAAATGAGCTGTGATCAAAATATACGATGAATGAATTTTTATAACGGCAACTGCTGGCGCTAGATCCATTTGAAGTAATATGTCTGAAAGCCCAATCCTTTGAGATAGTCAGTGTAAAGTTTTAACAAGTTGTGATTTGTCAGTCGGCTTCCAGAGCTGAAAGAGTGAGATCATGTTTACCCTGTCTGTCGTGCATGGATGGATTAACATTCAGTTTTGTTTTAAGTTGTAAAAAAGTGGCAAAGAAGCTCATGAAATGTTAAAATCAGTGTATGGCGATAATGTGGTAACTCTGAAGACTGTTAACAAGTGGTACGAGTGATTTAAAATCTGAAATGAGTATTGAAGATGAGCAACGGTCGGGACTTCCTTCGACCTCAAAAACAGATGGCAAAAAAAGAAAAGTGGCAAAAATGGTTCTTTCAAACAGGCTATTAACTATTCGCGAGTTTACAGAAGAACTGAACATCTCGTACAAGTCCGTGTAAAGCATTTTAACTGATAATATGCAAATGAGACGGGTGAGTGTGAAATTTGTTCCCAGACTTTTGACTGACGAAAAGAAGGAAAATAAGGTCTTAAAGCAGATCCGAACTTCATAGCCAAAATTATAACTGGAGATGAAAGTTGGGTGTATGGATACGACCCTGAGATGAAAATTAAGGGTTCCCAATGGAAAACGAGTGGCTCTGCTCACCCTAAGAAGGCACGTCAGTCAAAGTCGAATGTCGAGGTCATGCTCATTGTTTTTTTTTGATAGTGATGGTGTACCAGGGGTGTTAGTTGAAGTTTGCCGGTTTTTTCAATAAAGAAAACGCTTAATTCTCAAGGGAATCTCAAAATTTTTTTATTCAAAGTATTGACCATCGGATTCTATACATTTTGCCCATCTTTGAGGCAAATCATGGATACCATTCCAAAAAAAAAATTTTTCTTTCGAGGCAAACCATTCGACGAGCCATTTTTCGACTTTTTCAAAATTGGCGAAACGCTGCTCTGCGAGTGAGTGTCCCATCGATGCGAAAAGGTGATAGTCGGACGGGGAAAGGTCTGGAGAGTACGGCGGGTGCAATATTTCCCAATTCAATGCTCTGAGAGTGTTCTTCACTACTTTAGCTATATGAGGCGGTTTGGCGGTTTTTTCGATTTGTCTCTCGTTCATTTGGTGTGGTACCCATTTTCCATACTTTTGGATCTTTCCCATGGCTTTTAAACGTTGGCAAATTGCTCCTCGGGTCACATTAAGTGTTTGGGCCAATTGTTGTTGCGATTGGGTTGGGTCTTCATCCAATAACGCCTGCAATTCCTCGTCTTCGAACTTTTTCGTTGCACCAGGATGTTCATTGTCTGTTAAATCGAAATCTCCACTTTTAAATTGACGAAACCATGTCTCACATGTTCTAATCACTGGAGCATGTTCACCATAAGTTTCTACCAGCAACCGATGAGCTTCAACTGCTTTTTTCTTTTGATGAAATAAGAAAAGCAACGAATGCCGCAAATGCGATTTACTTGGAACGAAACTCGACATATTCACTGAGGTAACCAACTATGACACTATTATTTTGGCAGAATGTAATTTGTGTATTTTTGAAGGTTAATGTCCATAGAAAAATATGACATAGATGCTAAATCATAGAAATGTATACATATCTCTAGCGACATCTATGAGTAAAACCGGCAAACTTCAACTAACACCCCTGGTAGTGCGATCAGAGTTCGTTCCAAGGGGAACAACTGTAAACTCAACAACACGCCGTGCCATACCTTGCTTCTGATCCGCCAGTTTTTGACTGAAAAAAAAAAGGTTCCTGTTTGTTCACATTCGCCTTACTCTCCGGATTTAGCACCATGCGACATCTGGCCCTTTCCAAAAATAAAAACCGTACTAAAAGAAAAACGTTTTGACACCATTCCCGACATTGAGAAGAAAGAAGCCTTCCAGAAATGTTTCCAATCATGGAATCAACATTGGAAAAGTGTATCGCTAGCCAAGGAGAGTATTCTGAAGGAAATTAATCCAATTTTGATGTAAGCTTATTACTTTGTTCGTAATAAAATTATCTACCTTATTTTTTTATCACACCTAGTCTATAAACCAGTCATCGATATATCACTACTAGGTTTGGCATGTCATACAAATGAGTTTGACAATTTTGGCCCACCTATGAGTAATTTCGTAACACAACTCCCTATTGAATTCCATTACCTCGCTTTAAAAGACTAGCACGCTTCGCTTCAAAATAACACAGAGTGCTAAGTTAACCCCAATGTAAGGTTGGTCAGTCTTTCCCACCCCGGTAGGCATAACTTATGGTTACTCCTTCAGGGTGCACCTCAAGGACATAACCGCGCCCTCAACAAAGCTATTGTTATAAATAAAGTCTAAACCCTCAAGTGTCCCTAACTAGAATATATTCAGAAGGAGGTTACCCATATTCCACAGCCCAGACATGGGCTAGGATACATTTACAATTTAAAGTTGCTCTAGTAATAACGCTGGCTCTGCTCTACTCTCTCCGTGTATGAACATGTTGAACGCGGAGAAATACTAACAAAAACAGTAAAAGCGAGAAACTAAATAGATTAATCTTAATATTGGATTCTTTATTCGCCGTTTTTGTGAAAAATCACCTACTACTACGTACTTGGGACGAGCCGTTGCCAGGACACCAGGGCAGTCCCTCTGAAGCAGTGCTAGGTGGATTCTTGTTCCCGCCACCCTTCCCAGGAGACATTGCGCCAGTCGTCAAGATTATCCCTTAAGAAAAGTGTAATTGGGGAGGGGGTGGTAAAAAAAAAAAAACCCTCAGACCCTGGGGATATGGAGGGGTCCAGGCGGCCGGGAGCGTGCCACTGAGTCGGGGAGATACCCGAGGCCGTCACCACCAAGCTTGCTCCATCGGGAAGTACACAAGGGATCCGGCTAGGGCAAGTCAAAAGTAGATGACTGCTTCGGGTTGCAGGGATAGGGTTAATTTTCCACTCCCTAAGAGGGGATGTGGACAGTACACAATAAAAATTTGGCCGGTTCAGTTCGCCTGAATATCTCAAAATGTTTTTGAGTTCTACACAAAGAAAAATTTTTGTACCTAAAGAAAACAAAACTCATAATAGGGAAATAAAAATGGAAAACAAAATTATAACAACAGTAGAGGCATCAGTGCAGAGTGAAAAGTTTAAAGCTTGTTTAAAATGAAAAAAAAAGTTTAAGATATATTAAAAATGGCAGGAATCTAAATGAGCAAAATACAGAAATAGAGAATGAAACAAGGTAACAAAATAGCAAGTAGAAGATAAACATTTTTCTTTTTTTTTTTAAAATGTAAAACCAAGCATATACAGTAGTTAAATAAATTTAAAATAAGTACCAGAGATTCAAGAGGACAGTACCTCCGGCACCTGCAGCGATAAATGATTTTACGAAGCTATTCCGCGACTCTAAGTTCAGGCCATCTCTCCACCCATCTACTTACAAACCTTCTCAGACACTCGAAATTCACCTTATTGCAGACCAGATCAGCATTCCAGGCTGGTCTGGTAATTCAAGTCAAACCATCCAGCATTTCCTCTCTCGCATCCATCAAAATCTCACAGTGCCACAGAATGTGCTATATGGTCTGGTTTGTATTTCCACAAGCACAGTTTGGGTGAGGGGATAGAGATAAACTATGAAGTCTACCCCTAAATTCACCTGCCCCGATAGTAGTTGGGTGGTATAGTGGTCCAGGTGTAAAAATGCCCCTTCCATTCTGCTTCTAACTGAGGGGAAGAAAGAATAAGTCCATCTTCCCGTCGTCGCCCTATCCCAACGTGACTGCCAATCATCCAGAGTTCTATCACGCATCTCCTTAAGAAGCTTTGGCAGGGAGACCTCACCACCCACGGTCACGTGGACACCCAGATGGACAGCCTCTCTACCTCTTGTTAAAGCCTTCTTAGCCAATACTTCCCTAATTTCTAAATCAATCGGCAGGATTCCGGCCAGAACCGGTAATGCATCTGATGCTACATCCTGTAAGCTCCCGAGAGCACCAGTAAAGGAGTGCGCTGGCCCCTTTTCAGAGCCAAGAGTATGAGAACATTGTCAAGGCGGTGCTCCCACACCGAAGCAGCGTATGAGATTTGGGTCACGTACACTGCCCGGTAGATTAGCCGGAGCGCAGGCGAGCGGAGACCCCACTCGGCCGTTGACAGTCTTCTCAACTTATGAAAGAGGGCCTGGGCTCTACTGGACGCGCTTTTGACGTGGGCCAGGAAAGAAGACGATCTATCTAAAATGACTCCCAAGTGTCTGATGTTTTCCGCAAAGGATATTGTGGAGTTTCCCATTTTAATAGAAGGGTTCGTCTTCGACTGAGGGAACCCTTCATAAGGAGACCCACTGTCTTGTGGGGAGCGAAGGTTAATTTATTTCTTTTACCCCATTCCAGAACCATCTCTAAGCATTCCTCGGCCTTACTTTGACCTCTTTCCTGCTGTTGCCCGCCACAAGAAGATGCTCATCATCCGCATATGCCACTGATACACAACCCTCAGGCAAGGGTAACCTGAGGCCGTCCTCAAAAAGAATTTTCCAAAATTCCGGACCCAAAACTGAGCCTTGGGGACAGCCCATATCCACTTCTCTGATAATAGTGGTGCTCTCGTGAGCAACCACGATGGATCGGTCCCTAAAATAGTCCGAACAGATCTCAAAGAGATCCGGTGGACAGTTTCTATTCTTTAGTTTGATAAGTATCATTGGCCATGATGCGTTGTCAAAAGCCCGGCAATATCTAGAAATAGACCTATCACATACTTCTTATTACAAACCTTCACCCAGTCGAGCGCAAACGAAATGGCGTGCTCGGTGGATTTCCCAGGAACGAAGCCGAATTGGTGGATGCTACCGGGCGACAGGTAATGGTCTAACCTCTTACGTATGATTTTCTGAGAATTTTACCGAGGATGGGCAGCAAGGTGATGGGGCGGTACGCCTTCGGGTCCGTTCTCGGCTTATTGTTTCCCTTAGGGATTATCCTGAGCACACCCCTCTTCCATACTGTGGGAAACTTTCCGCGTCTCAGACATGTGTCCAAGAGTTGGAAAAGCTCCTCCTTTGCAAAGATCCAAACATGCTTCACGATTATACCATTCAACTTGTCGATACCCGGGACTTTCTTCGGACCGAGACCCTTAATTATAATATTTAACTCCGCTTTACTGAATGGTGGTAAGCTTTCGACCGTCTGGGGGATGTCCCTAGGAGGAAGCCTTGAGAGAATTCTCACTTGTTTGTGGTGGTCATTTTCCCCTGTTACTGTCTCTAGAGGGACTAGCTTCCCCAGAAGTGTTTCAAGGGTCGTGGCAATGTCACAACTCTCGGCATCCCCATCGTTATTGCCCAGTGTTATGCTGGATAAGTAACGCTCAGATCCTTTGCCCGTTTTTTGGAGTGCGCTGTAAACTTCCCAAGGATTTGAATTTCCCACCCCTTTTACCCATTCTCTCCAGGAAGCTCGTTTTGCTAAGCAGACACCTATTCGATAGGCACTACGGGAGCTTCTCAGTTTAGACATTAAGAACGCCTCCTTGTCAGGGGTACACGTAGCCCGTCTGGCAACTCCAAGGCTCCTATAGGCCCTCTTATACGCGCCCTTCAACAAAGTCAGCTCATTTGATGACCACGGCGTCCTTATTTTCCTCTTTGGGTTTGATCTTCCCAAGGAGGAATCTGCAGCTGATACCACCGCCGCGTTGAAAAATTCCCCCAATTTATCAGGATCACTAGCAGCCAATGCATAGAAGCCCCTTAAATTATCGCGCAGTGTCCTACCAAATTTATCCCAATCCGCTTGTTGTGTTTTGAAGTGCCAGTTTGTGCAAGGTATTTCATCAATTTTAACTCCTAGGGAGAAAGTGATGAGCCTATGGTCACTTACAAGAGCGCGTTCGTGGACCATCCAGTTAGACATCTTAGCCACAATTGACCCAGAGCAAAGAGTTAAGTCAATGTTGCTCTCCCCTCCGGTGCCAGAAAACGTTGAAGGGTATCCCGGTTCATTGATGATGAAAAGACCTTGCGCAGAGATGAGGTCCTCGACGGCGTCTGATCTTTCCGTCCTATTTTGTTATTATCGTACCACAGAGAGGAGCGCGCGTTGAAATCCCCCCCTATAATTATTACGCCCCTTCAGAACGTTAAGAGCGCGCGTCAGGCTAAGGATGTGTTCCGACGGGCCGGCCAAGTTCGGATTAGTTCTTTAGGGATGGAGCCAGAACTGCCATGGAAAGATGGGCAAATGTCGTAGCTTCCCATGGACAATACTTTGAACATTGAATGTATAACCGGGCACAATAAAGCCTTAATTTTCCAAAAAAAACCGCACAAATTAATGCATACTCCCAATATAAAGTCATTCGCGTCAGCTTTTATTTGAACAGATGGTTATTTCTGGTTTTGTTTTTTCCCTGTGATTTCCGTTTTGTTTGCTAAAACGAATTTTATAGCAGTTTTTGTCCTGTGGTTACATGAACTACGGGTAACTAGGTACATTTTAATGGGTCTTTAAAATATTTTATTATCTTATAATAGGTACACATCAGGGTAATGTCCTTCTTAGAGTTCGCCTTGGATGTCTGCGACAAAATTCCCAGTTACATTTTACCCTGGTATTTTATTATGTGTTTCTTATTTACATTCATATGTTAGATACTATTAATGCATGCAAGTAAGGTTACACTATAATGGATATATTAGAGGAGAGTCAGTCTTTTTCTCTAATAGATTACAAAGTTACAAAGGTTTTATAATAAAAATAATTTTATTATTCTCTTCCTTCAATTAGTTGCCTGCAAACTATTTGATGATAATTTTAAATTTCAGATGTTTTCACTATTTCTCTATGGAATTCCGCATTCTTCATTAAAGTAAATAATAACGTAATTTATAGGTAATTTTTATTCAAACACAGATTTTTTATTGAAAAAATCAATTAGTTGCCTGCAACTATTTGATGATAAATTTAAATTTCAGATTTTTTTTACTATTTCTCTATGGAATTCCGCATTCTTCATTAAAGTAAATAATAACGTAATTGGTAACATACTTAATATTGAGTTTTTCCCTTGTTAAAATATCGCAAATATTGAGTTTTTCTCTTGGAGCTTGTCACAAATAGTTATGAAGTACTCAGCTTATGAATGAGTAAGTCATCCAATTTATCAGGTAGAAGCCTCCTCTGAGCCAAGCATGTAACTTCTTGCTAACTGGATACAGCGTGTCCTGGTAGCTTTGGCTACTGCCAAGTCTAGCATTCATGTTAGCCAACAATAATAATAAATCAGATAGCAATTCTTGCTTTCCGTTTTTTGACACGCCGTTCATATGGAATTTAAAACAAAATGACAACTGTCAAGTATTGCATCATTCCTTGACGCGCATTTCGTTTTTGTTTTATTCTGTAAAATCTTCCAAAATGTAAGTAAATAATTTTTTTTTTATGTATTGTTTATTCATTTATTTAGCTTTATGGAAATATAATAACTCTTCAAGAAAATTTTCGTATTTAATTTATATATATATATTTTTTTATCATAAGAGAGATTTTTTGTTGTTCTCTGAATACAGGTAGCTATTCTGGGGAGACTACGAATACTAATGATAGATATACACAATTTGTATAAATATGTAAACACATTATCTGGTAAGATGGAACAATTTACAAAAAACAAGCAAGTTATTAGGAAAATAGACTCAACCCACGACGGAATAAACAGATCATAGAAGCTCAGCGTTCCAAAGGTTAACTAACTTTTTGTTAATAACATTTCTTTTAGTTAAAAAACACTATTAAAATATTCTTATAAATTTATTAATTAGGCAAATTAATAATATCACAAAGCCTTATGAATAAATCTAAAATTTGCGATACTGTCAGTTTACTGGCTACAAATATACTGACATGCAGACCCGTGTACAAGTCCATGCAGCGAGGCATCATGCAACATTTCTTGCATTTTTGCTGCACGCCAGTATTGTTGATTTCATATCGACCCATGAGGGCCTTCTTAAGTGTGTCCCAGTACTAACTGAAACTACCGTGTCCGAAAGGTCTGACCGTCCTTTCCTAAAGTCAAGTCCATTGTTCGATCCCTTCCCACAATTTTCTTAAAAACGCTGGGCAGGTCGGATGTGTGTGGGGCGGCCTTTAGCCACCGAGGCAGTATTTCCCTTTCATTTATCCTAGATTCAATCAGTGTCGAATGTTGCTCAGTTGCATTAGACAAAAATTATACTAACTCAGTAGAATCAGGTGTAATCACCATTCTATTACACCATTGTGATTTTTTCTTAAAAGTTGCAAATTTGCTACATAAATTAATATTCTCAAAATTTTGCAGCAAACTGATGGTTAACAAAAATATTGACAAAGCTATCAAAGTTTTGGTTTTTCTTTAAAAACCAAAACTTAAATAAATAAATCAAGTGTGTAAGTGATATTTATGAATTTTATGATAATGTGTGCGAGTTATTCGTAACAGGATTTTTTGAGGAAAACGCATGAATTTATTCATTCTGTGATTTGTTTCTTGCTGCTAATATTATGAGTATTTATCAGCCGGAATTTAAAGTGGATATTATGACTTCCATAAAAAGTGGTTTTTGGGTATATTTTGTGGATCTTCATGATAATTTATGTACAAGGTTTGTTCAAAAGAAAAGGTGAATTTTGAATTTTCGCAGGCTGTGTACATTAGTGTATCGATTTTTTTGTTGTTGTTATGTTGGTACACATATGTTTATCATATGTTAGCATTATCAGCCATTTTGGTTTAGTGGTTTGTTTTTGACAACTGGAAAGGTTAGTCACATTTTTATGTATTCTTCGATTTTTTACTTTTGAAAAAAATGGATCAAAGAATATGTATTAAATTTTGCATTAAAAATTGAATAGAGTGCTCCAACGCACTTAAAATGTTAACTGTGGATTCGGCGAGTCTACTTTGTCTCAAAAAAGTGTTTATAAGTGGTACAAGCGCTTTACAGAAGGCCGAGAAGATGTTAATGACGATGAGCGTCCTGGAGTTGCAACCACGTCAACAAACGAAGAAAACATTGAAATAGTGAAGAAAATGGTTTTGGAAAATCGTCGAATCACTATTAGGGAAGTTGAAGAGGATGTTGGCATATCAATCGGCTCATGCCATGCAATTTTCTCGGATGTTTTGGGCATGAAACGTGTGGCAGCGAAGTTTGTTCGAAATTGCTAAATTTTGAGCAAAAGCAACGTCGCATTAGTATCGCTCAGGAGTTGTTGAATGACGTCAACGACGATCCAGATTTGCTCAAAAGGGTCATAACTGGTGATGAAACGTGGGTATATGGTTATGACGTCGAAACCAAGGCCCAACATCCCAATGGAAGCGGCCAGAAGAGCCAAGACCGAAAAAAGCACGCCAAGTTCGATCAAATGTGAAGGATTTCACTGATTTCTTCGATTACAATGGCTTGGTGCATCATGAGTTCTTGCCAACAGGTCGTACAGTTAATAAGGAATACTACAAGGAAGTTATGCAACGTTTGCGTGAAGCAATACGGCTCAAACGATGGAATTGTGGAAAAACAAATCATGGATTTTTTAAATTTTATTTTTTATATTTATTTGAAACACACATTATTTTACAGTAATATTTCAGAAGGCTTTGACTGTCCAACTAGGAGCAAATCCCGTTTTAGGACAGTCAAATTGATAAGATTAGTTCATATTAATATATATATACATGAAAGAATATAAAAGAATCCATAAAGTAAATTTAAGAAGAAAAAAAAAGAAAATTGTGTTTTTTTTATTTTTTTTTTAAAGTATGTTGCATTTTTTAAATTAGTGTGGAGTAATAATGAATTACAAATGAGATGTAAAAGTTTAAAATACAAAGTATAAAAGTTTAAAGAATATAAGTTAAAGGTATGATATGCATTTTTTAGTTTACTGTAGAGAAATAATAAATTACATATGAGATGTAAAAGTGTATAGTGAGAGTAAAAGTTTCAAGTATAAGATACTAAAGTATGATATGCATTTTTAAATTAGTGTAGAGTAATAATGAATTACAATTGAGATGTACAAGTATAAAAGTTTTAAAAATAAAAGATTAAGTACGATATGCTTTTTTTTAAATTGAGTGTGGAGTAATAATGAATTACATATGAGATGTAAAAGTTTGAAGTATAAAAGTTTAAAGTATACAAGCTTAAAGTATGATATGCATATATATATTTTTTTTTGATTTAATGTATAGTAATAAAAAATTACATAAGAAGATTTTATTAAAATTGTACATATATATTAATGAGCATATGTTCGCTTTTGACCCTCCCTAAATCGAGAAGTCATACATTGATCAGTTTGCGCAGGATGTTCGTACTTTTCATTTTCCATGTATCGGGTATTATGTTGAACAATTTTGGTCCAAGTATAAAAATTGTCTTTGAGCAAGGGATGTCATGGTTTTTGTTGAAACTATTGGATTACTTCTTGAGTGTCTGGTGTCATGATAGTGGTCGATAGATGGGTAGTGGTGACGTTGTTTATGTATGTGTAATACAATTTTTCTGATATACAGTTGTCTGATATTAAGAACTTGCATTTCTTTGAATAATTCATCACTGGGGTACCTGAAGGGTTTTTTAAGGATGACTCTTGTTAGGGATTTCTGCGCTTTTGCCAGGGGGTCCAAAATTGTTTTGGCACAACCGCCCCATCCTAGGGATGCATATTCAAGTAAGGAATTACACATGGCATAATATATTGATTTTAGATCTTTTACGTTTAGAATGTTTCTAATAGTTATGAAAAGGCGAGTGAGTTTTCTGACTTTTGTGGCAATTGAGATGACGTGTTCTTCCCATCTCAGGAATTTATTAATAATGATTCCTAAATATTTTAAACTATCCACGCATAAGTTATTGCAAGTACAAGTATTTATTTCATTGCAAAGGTGAGCAGTAATGTTTAGAATTTCTTTGGGTTGTCCCGCTTGCGTTGCACTGAAACGTATGAATTTGGTTTTATCCGTATTGAGCGTAAGAAGGTTATTGTCTAACCATTGCATAACCTTGTTTATACCAATTTCTGCTTTACTGTGAACTTCGTTCCAGGGTTTACCTTCATAAATCAATACTGTATCATCAGCAAAGGTGATGATGTGATCGGCAAGGTTACTGTTACATAGGTCATTGATGTATATATTGAACAAAATAGGCCCTAGAGTACTTCCTTGGGTACACCAAATACAATATTGGCTGGATCGCTTAGAGTATCATTGATATTAACTCTTTGGCTTCTGTTTTCTAAGTAAATACCCAGCCATTTAAATAGTTGTCCCCGTATACCGATTAGCTGTAGTTTTTTTTAAAGAATTTTATGCGAGATGGTGTCAAAAGCTTTAGCTAAATCCAGGAAGATCGCGATGCATTTAATTCCTCCGTCGATATTATTGGAGATGATTTTCGTCAGTTTAGCAATAGCATTTTCGGTACCTAATCCTGTTCGGAAGCCATATTGTCTTTTAGAAAGTATGTTATTATGTTCAAGGTAAAGGGTGAGACGGTTCTTAACAATTTTTTCAATGATTTTTGAGACCGAGTTTGGCAGAGATATTGGCTGGTAATTTTGAATCTGCGACTTATCTCCTTTTTGTGAATCAATGTAATAATTGAGTGTTTAAAATGATCAGGGAATATGCCCGGTTGGAAGCTTAGATTAGAATTGAACGCAATCGGAGGTGCTATGAATGATTTTATTACTTTAAGCAGATTTGTTGAGACTTTATCTGGTCCACAAGCATTCAATGTCTTTAGGTCGTCTATTAGTTTTAAAACTTCGTTTGATGTTGTTTGGATATTTTCTATTTTATGCTCGAGATTAGAGGTGATTAAGTTGGCTAGTTCGGTTTCAGTTTTATTACATTTAAAATAAATTTTTTTTGCAAGTGTAGCTCCCACTGATTTACTTGAAGGAAGGCTTGTTACGGCTAAATCCCTCAATAGGTGGCGTCGAGACAAATTATGTCTTCATTTTATTGGTGAAAAATGTTTTGAGTTGTGAAATATTTATTAATTGATAAACTAAAGTTATTAAGACAAGATTTTTGTGCATAGCGCAAAGGGTAACAATTATTTTTAATTTTGTCTCGACGCCACCTATTGAGGGATTTAGCCGTTACAAGCCTTCCTCATACTAATAAAGTTGGTTGTTTACCGGTGAAATATAATAAAAAACCGTAATTATTGAATGAAACACTAGTATATATTGATTAACTTGGCGGTTTTGCGATAAGCCGACGTAGCTCAATGGTAGAGTATCTGACCGGATATTAGAAGGGTGTGGGTTCGAGTCCTGCCGGCGACATTTATCTTTGCTCGGAAGGTTTTTTCAATTTGGATGAGTGTTTCAGGCTAATAATTATTGTTCAATGTTTTAATTTCGGAAGACTTACTGTTTTTTGTTTTACTAATATCACGAAATGCTTCCCACAAACGTTTTGTAGAGTATGTATTTTTGTAAATGAACTTTTTATAATAATTTTCCTTTGTAAATTTAATTATTTTTTTACATAAATTCCTGTATTTTTTGTAATGAGCTTGTACTAAAATATTATCTGGATACCTTTTCGCCTTTTCATGAAGTTGGTTTCTTCTGTGGATAGATTTAACAAGGCCAGGAGAGATCCAGGGGGTGAGTTTAAACTGGCTGTTTGATATGCGTTTCTTGCTAGTGTTTTTAGATATATATGAATGTAGTTTACTATTGAATTCCTTCATCGCAATGTTCGTGTCAATTTGGTCAAATACGTTTTGCCAGTTTTCTGAACGCAAGTCCTCAAGTAAATTAGTTTAGTTTGTTCGAGGGACGTATTTAATTTTAGCAGTTGGGGGAGGTTTAACTTTGAGGCAGAGGGCTGTAGTATAGTGATCCGAAATCGATGTGTGGATAACAAATGATTCAATGAAGTTAATATTTTTTACATTTATATGGTCTATACAGGATTTAGTCACACCCTGTTCACGAGTGGCAGTATTGATTGTCTGAACAAAACCGTTTTCAGCAAGAAGACATAAATAATCGTTTGCTTGTTGGTGATATTGAGGAATAGTATTAATATTGAGATCGCCTATAATGATTTGACGTGTAAATTTTTTAGAACTATTGATGGTTGATTGAAGCGAATTCAAAAAAGTGTCGATGTTTTGAAAAGATGGTGATCTATAAATTGCAAAAACACATAAATAATTATTAAGTACAATTTTTAGACAGTTTGCTTGCGATAATACAATTTCGTCGACTTGCGCTTGAATTCCGTCCCTTATGTAAACGACAATCCCGCTAGATTTATTAATATTTATAGTTGTGTGATATTCTGTGTAAGTGTTTATAATTTTAGAGGTATAATCTTTATGGATCCAACATTCCGATAATATTATGACATCGAAAGTATAAGTAAATTGATCAAGAAATATCAAGAAATCATCGATGTTTGATGAAATACTTCTGATATTTTGATGAATTATTTTTAAATTATAAGAATTCCAACAATAATTATTTATACTTTTAAGATCGTCTATCACATTCATGGTACAAGTTATATCGGTATCATTATAAATATCACATGGTAATTGGATCATAAAAATATTCAATTGAACGTTGACTCAATAAATGTTGCAGAATTTGTGGATTCACTTCCAAAGTAAGTACGAGTATAACACGATACAACAGTGTATATAAAAACAGATATTAGCATAGTAGTCCCACATACGTGATTGCAAAAATAATAAGTATAGGAGTTGGAATTGCGGAAACAGTAGCATATTATAATAACACATGCAGATGAGCGAGACAAGACATACCTCGAGAGTGTATTTAGTTCGAATAATTTAAACTTATAGCGGTGCCAAATTGGATTCATTCGATATCGTAATTGCCTTTGTTCCTTCATCCTTCCGAACATATATTTGTCCCGCTTTAATCCAGGTAAATCTGTATTTTTTGTCTTTAGCCACTTGCCGGGTTTTGAAATATAGGTGGTTAGTACGAAATGTCAGTTGTTCTGAAACATAGATCGCCAAGCGGTGGCCGGCGATACCGATGTTCGACGTGTTGAGTTTGTCTTCTCTATTGGGATTATTTTTGTTAAATGTTTTCACATCAGACAAAAGTTGATTTCTTGCGAGATTAGACTTCAATTTCATGATAATTGATCTCGGTTTCTTCTGGTTATTTTTTTTTGCTGATCGATTAACAGCATCGAGGTCATTTAGTCGAATGGGAGAACCGGTTGTTTGACAAATGTTAAAAATAATGTCTTTTAAAATTTCGCCTTCGGTTTCTGGGATACCTCTAATCTCCAAATTATTGGCCTTGAGGGTTCGTTCCTAGAATTCTGCACCATTATCGAGCACCACAATCCTGGCTTCCAAAGCTGAGTTCTTTGTTGATAGCTCATCATTGCGGAGCTCAACCTCGCGGATTCTGGTCAGTAAGTCCTCGTACTGCGCACTCATGAATTGAATACTTTCAAGTATTTTATTATTTTGTTCCATGATGTCATCTTGTTTTTTTTCCAAGTTGTTAGTTTTGTTCCTGACTAAATCCTGAAGGTCTTCTAGATTAGTCGGCGTCTGAGCGGCGGACGAAGACGATGGTGTTTTGTTGGCCATATTTTTTTTGAACGGCTCCAAAGGTGTATTATCGCTGGATGTCTCCGTCGATATAGTAGTGCCAATAGCGGTCGATTTCGTGTCCCTTTTACATTGCTTGCACTTCTGTTGTGTTCGACGTTCTTGAGAAAGTCTACGGTAGGTATTCTCCGGTATCCCTCCACAGGCTAGATGGTAGGTGCCTTTGCATGCCGAGCACACAAATATCGACTCGTCAGAGAGAATCACTTCAGGGCATACACGGCAATGCATTCTGGATAGTATTTATTTACTACCGACCTTGATACACGTTAAAACTTTCAAATTTATATTTACTTTTAAACTTTTTGTATCACGATAATGCACCAGCTCACACATCAATGCTTGTTCGTGATTATTTGGCCAAAAACAACACCATAATCATGCCTCAACCACCGTAATCACTAGATTTGGCTCCCTGCGACTTTTTCCTATTCCCGAAACTGAAGAGACCAATGAAAGGAAAGCATTTGCCACAATTGATGAGATAAAGTCAGAATCGAAGAACGAGCTGATGGCCATACCGAAAAGCGCATTCCAGAAGTGCTTCGAGGACTGGAAAAAGCCCTGGCATAAGTGCATTATATCTGAGGGGGATTACTTTGAAGGGGAGAAAATGGATATTGATTAAAAAAATAAATACTTTTCGAAAAAATTCAAAATTCACCATTTCTTTTGAACAAACCTCGTATATTAAATTCCTATGATTTTATGTTTTTCGTCACATGTAAAAATAAGTATTAATTAGTAGAACAAGTTTGAATTAAATTATTATACAAGTAAAATGTATATGTATTTTTTATTACACAGGTATGCGCCATGTGGTTATGGGCCACGGAAGTGGACACTGATGATGATGACGGCAAACCTTCACTGTGCCATTCTTGTAAAGATAGCAACTCTCTGTGTATGGTGCACAGGCGACAATACTCAGCCGAGGTAATTATTCCAAATACATATTCACCTTTACCTCAAACTTTTCCTCTCTCTTAAATGTTGGTGGATGTTGTGATTTGCTTTTCAATTTTAGAGCCCCCTTTTATTTAAAAATAATAAAGATTTATTATATTGTCAACTAGGAAGGTGAAAATAATTTAGCTTGTAGTTGAGTGGTCCAACACCAACACTTTGAAAAATCATCAACAAGCTAAGTTATCCATAATGGTACAAGTAACAATTTCAGCTTTTTATAAAGGGAGTAAGTAGAAAGAATTCTAAAATTGCCAGGTTATTCATAACCCAGTCTGTTTCTCTTTAAGTTGTTTACTACCGCTGGCTTTGTATTAAGTAAGGTTGACATATACCAGTTTTTTTTGTTGTTTTTTAATCCACCCACTGTAAGCTATATGAACCTACGATCTTATAAAATGTATGTATCATAGATCAAATAAATTAAATATAGCTAGTAAGTGGATAAAATAAAATATACACGTTCGCTGCCAGATTCGTACTGCATAAGATCGACAAATGCCATCTTTTTTTGTATGCGAAAGAAGTAATTTGGTTGATCCACCTATGGGAGTGAGCGGCACCTGGGAAGACAACAACGCAACTCCCATGGGAGTGATCAACAGTGAACGAGTTAAAATAAAGGATCTAATGAAAGTCATAGGAAATTCTATTATTTTTTTTTTCTGACTGTTATGTATTACGTTTCAGTGCCTGTTTGTGTGGGACCTGGTGAGTGGATTATACAGAACAGAGCATGCAGCATTCAAAGAAGATCCTACTCAAGACACTATTAGAGGTTTGTTATCATTGTTACAAGATTACACCCAGTTGTGAGATTAAATTATGTATATCTACGTAATTAATCTTTACTTAATAACCAAATCATTGTTGACTTGATTATCACGACTTCCTACAAAGAATTACATACATTCGTACATAGCCATATTAGATGTGATATATACATGATACCATTTCAAAATTGTTCCTGGCTTATAATCCAAGATAATAAATAAATTGTCAACATACTACAAAAATTGATTAACTGCAAATTTGGCCGAATTGGATCGTGACCCCTACTTATCACCATAAGGTGAATGGTGTTTTATGATAATTACACAACTTTTCGTCCTGAAATTGAACATCAATTTTAATCTTGCAATTTTTCTATAATAACAATGAAATGTTTTTAATTTTTTTTTTTATTAAAAGTTTAAGTAGAATGGAATCTTATATGTATTGAAAGAGTTGACATGGAAGTTTGCTGGCTTATTTTTCCTTGTAACCTTTCAGAGTGCGGAGGAGATAGAGCGAGACAGATAGCTCTGCAACTTGCACCCGTTTCATCTTCCTTCAGCCAGGATAGTAGACTACTCACTACCCTAACAGGTGCAGTGTAATTTTATTTTCTTACTTTAATCCTTGCGTCCCCAAACGCCAGCCTTAAAATGCCAGACCGTGAGGAGTAGAAAGCTTAACACTATCACAAACACGTTTTTTTTTCATAAACTAATCTATGAAATCCACAGGAAAAAACCCTTTTCTGACCCCACATTTCCCTTAAAAATTCTGTTCACCCTCCAACTCCAATAATGTGTTATCCACTTATTATTTTTAATCATGGTTTGAAAATATCAAAATATCCAATATAATATACATACATGTGTATATATGTATATAAAATATATAAAAAAGAGATATTTATTTTCTGAAGGGAAATAGACACTAAAAATGGAGTTTAAATAAGGATGAAAAGTATCTCTCTGGAGCTGCTGTTGCCGTATGAGCAGTTAGTAATTGCTCACAAAGTGAGGCAAAGTAAGTTATTTAAGGCGTTCTACACGTTCAAGTATACCTGTGTTGAGACTTGCACAAGTAGGATGCATGTTTAGGATGAATTTTGGACAAGTTTGATCCAACTGCCAAACAGTTGTCATCAATTGTCAGAGATTTCCACCATATCGAGGGTGATGTATTTTAAAAATGGGTTCTAACCATACGACAATGCGACTTGACGATGTCCGGGGAATTCTAGTAAAATTAAACATGGAGAAATCCAGAAATATCCCGTAAAACAAGACATCTACTAAATTGTCATCGATGTTTATCGGCCATAAATATAATGATATAAATCTTTATATATAGGGTGTATCAGCATGTACCCGACAGACTTTAACTTCTAGTGTGCTGAGATTGCCCATCGGAAATGCAAAATTTGTATCCGTTGAATGACGGCTTATCTGGTGGGCAACGTAAAAACATACTTTCTTTTCATATATACATATACATATATATGTCATAAGTAGTTATTCCGGGGAAACTACTTATGATAGATATATAATTTTTTTATAAATATCTGGTAAGATGGTATAATTTATAAAAACCGTCATTTTGGAGAAAACAAGTTAATACAAAAATTGACTCTGCCAATGAACGTCGGTTCGTGTTCAAAATTTTACCCTCGGAATACTATGGAAATATTTAGATGCAGTTACAGGTTTTTTAAAACGGTTATTCTAAAATCCGCAAAACGGTTGCAACCGTTTCCGAACTTAAATGCTTTCGAAAAAACTGTCCCATGTTTTTTTATTTACCTCTACTATATACACCTCAACTCTCTTCCACTTCCACTCTCTACCACTCTGGAACGTGCGCAAATATACTACATATTATTTTTAAATTAATTAATTGTGAAACAGCACAAATTAATTAAATAAAATTTACTTGCGCACACCGGGATTTGAACCCGCGACCTTAGGATTCGTAGTCGAGAGCCTTACCCCTCGACCATGGAGGCCGTCAAATGTAGTACTTAATGAAGATGTTTTTTTTTCAAGCAGGACGCTCTCTGAAGCGATTGACAGACCTGGATCACTGTATCGAGATAACCAAGCAGCATCCGGATAGTTCTGAGTCGGAATCCTCAACCACCGAAGAGAGCGATTCTGACTGAGCCATTCGCTAATTACCTCAACACTAACACGCGTACCACCCCATTATGCGAAAACACAGTATTTACATAGGGGTAGTCGGTTACAAAGCGTATAATTTTGTATAAACAGATGACAGCATCATTCATATTTTTTATTAAAAAGATTATAATTGATATTTTCAAAATTTGTCGCAGTTTGTATGCTAAACAATTAATTTGCTGCTTTGTGAACATAACTGTACTTCATTTATTAACCTTTTGCATGCGATTCTAACAGTTGATACGTCAAGAAATCTGCTTCGGTAAGTGACTGTATTAACCCTTGATGTGGTAACTCTGGTTGCCGATAATATCCCGGGTGGGTGTATTGCAAAACCTGAGGTCAAAAGGTTAATGATTTAATCTCACTGTTATGCTTTTTATTCTATGGTGGCTATATTGCTTGGTTTTGTTTAAAAACAATAACATTTCACATTAACCATTGGTAAGTTAAAACAAAACAAAAAACGTGTTTTAAACAAACTCAAAATATTAGTTTTTACACACTTTTTATGTTTTGGCATAAAATTGATACTTTTTGTAAATCATAAAAATGCTAAAAGCTGAAAGGTGATTGTGTCTACTCTGACAATTACTTAACTCGGTAGGTCAGTTTTATTGTGTCTACATATATCCTGTGTACAGATATCTGATACGTAATACTTCTGTTTTATTTTAATGGTAATTAATTGCTTTATTGAGGTGTGTATGTAGTGTGAATTTTTGTAGTAAAAGAGATCAGTTAGACTTTTGCTGTAAATAATGCTTTTGCTTTCTGCCACACTTATATTGCTGATTTCAAACCATGTACATACATAATGTGATCAAACAGAATTGTACCCATAAAATATGTTAAAATGCAATGTTGTACAGATCAACATACTGTAGCAGTCGGTGGTGTTGGTAGTAGTCAATAAAAACGCAGCCAACATAATAATTTAAGAACCTAAAGCTGTTTATAAAGTAAATCTACAAAAAAAAACAGCTTGTTATCTCATTGGCAGCAGTGGTCCTTGAATTATTAAAGCATAATAAGAAACTAAAAATCTTTCAGTTTTAAATCACACATTTTCATGTTAACATTTTATTTTCAAGACCTGATAAGAACGTAAAGTAATTTTAGTTATTATATAATTAAAATTTTAATTTGTCAAGCAATAACCCACTTTTGCTCAAATTGTCAATGCACATTAAAAAAATATTATTATTTTGTACATTATGTAACATTACACATATGAAGAAATCTATCAAAATGGTTCTTTATAAGTTAATTTCTTCTAATTGGCCATGAATATTTAAGACCTTGGGACCAAGTCTGTATCTTTTACGTTAGCTAACGCAAGTTAAATCGGTAATAAACAACACATTTTGACACTTTTATAAACGCAGGGTCGTCCTTTTCGTTAGCGTTACGAATTTGTCTCTTAATGTAAACTTAACTTGTTATAGTGACACGGAAACTGTGAAAATGTGTGCATTATGACCGATTTAACTTGCGTTAGCCAACGCAAATGATACAGGCTTGGCCCCCTTGTATTAAATTTATATTGTTTATTTACATAAGTGTAGGTTATATTATTTTTAATTGGTGTACTAACTTTAACTGATCATGAAGAATATGGATTTGTGTTAAAAAACTTGTATAAAAAAAAAGATTTTTTTAAAAATTTATGATTAGTTGTTTATTATTTATCCAATCAACTGCTTGTTCATCACTGATTCAATTGTAAATTGGTATTCTACAATAAAGTAACTATGTAACCATCACGTCGTTTGATCGCAGGGGTAGGCAGAGAGGATGGACCGCCAATCAACTCATTCTTGGCACACACTTCTTGCTTCATTTACATTCATATCTGTTATTTAGACTCTTGATATGGTCCGACTTATTTGATACGAAGTATTTGGTTAACCTGATTGTGCCAAATAAATACATCATTTATAGCAGTGATGCACAACCTTTTTAGCTGGAGAGCCGAATTATCGATTTTCAATATTTTCGCAGGGGGTAGAGTACCTACAGCTTGACATGATTAAATTGGCAGTCGATAGCGTCGCCAGTGTAGATTTTGAAATTGGTTTAATGTCTCATCTATCTGGAGCCAGTATGTACATACCTATTATAAAGCAAAAAAAATAACTAGGTACCCACCTAAAATTTTAGATGCCATATTAAAATTTTATCTGAACAGTAAATGCTGTCAATTTTTATTAATCTTTCTTTTAAAGAACGCTTAACCTGTAATTTTGGGCGGCCGATTCAAAGTATTTAAGAGAGAGAAGTTTGTTGTAATACCATTTAGTATTTTGTGAAATAGAACTGAAACTGTTAAATATTTTAATAATAGTACCCAGCCAGATATTTGAAAGATTGCTATTAAATAAGAAATATCAAAACTCACTTCCGTGACTTCTGTTTTCAAAAAATAAAAAACCCATTAAAAACATCAATTACAGCACGCATTAATAAAGCGTCATAGACAGAAATTTTTGTAGATTCGAGGTCAAACCAATAAATGAATGCTGTATATTTTTATTTAGCCAAGTTGGCCGAATGAAAAGACTTGCGGGCCTCACGAAATGGGCTGCATGCTGCCCACAGGTTGTGTATCACTGGTTTATAGTGTCTATCTATGTAACACAATGTCAGTATAATAAATTACAGTGAAACCCTCATATTCCCACACAAGAAGTATTATTTATACAAAACCTTTTAAGATACTTGTTACTTATTACAATTATAAACTAATCTGTGCGGGCGGCCAAAAGAGGAAATGATTTTTTTTCAATATATTGTCTACGGTAGTGACACTCCCAACTGCACAGATTAGTTTGTAAGCTTGTACTTGAATTGTGGAAGTTGGATCTTCTGGAATTATCGTTTGTTCCCATATATCTTCCCAGGAAAGCAATAATTCTTTTCGTAATTACTTTTTACTTTTTATTTTATTTAATACGTTTCTATTCTTTTTTTTAATATTATTATTTAACCTTTTTCATTTTTATTATTATTATTTATTTACTTTATTGTATTAATTTCTATATTTATATTGTATTTGTTTCATGTGATATGGCAGACTGGGTTTGCACTAAATTTCTTTCATTGTATAATATAATAATGAGTGCGACAAAACCTTTGGGTTAATGGAATTTATTCAGAAATTATATACGAATTACCTATTTGCATATTATTTTCAAATATACTTCTTCACATTCAGTGAATAAAAGTTTTCCTGTGATTTTTTATTGTTGATTTTCACGTTTACTGTCTAGTAATATTAAATGTAATCATTAGAAGTCAAATTCTTGACTATATTATCTAATATTTATTATATACAGTTAAACTTGGTTATACATATGTACATAACATGCAAAATGAGGCTATCTGATTTTTCCTTAATATACGAGCAATGAAGAGTTGTGCATTTGCAAAAATTATTTGGGCAATTATACCTTAATAATAATAATATTCGATAGCGCTGTTTTTGTGTAAAATCACCTCAAGGGCGCTGACCTTCATTGTATAATATCATCAGCATACTGCCAAAACCATATCTGACAAATTATACAGGACAGCGATTTATAGATTTTCCTTTTCTTAAAACATCTTAAGAATGATTATAAGAATATGCTAGAGAATTTAAAAAAAAAAAATTATCATATTTGTCATAGTAAAAATGAATTTGGTCTATTAAAAATAATACATATTTTTTGTAATTTTGAAAAAGAAAAATAAGATAGCACACGCAAAAATCAAAATACTCAACTTTAGTCAGCTGGGGCCTAAGTCTGTATTTTTTGCGTTAGTTAACGCATGTTAAATTGGCCATATACAACACATTTTAAAAGATTTTATAAATGCATCGTCGTTTCTTGCGTGTGCTTTACGGATTTCTCTCATAATGTAAACTTTAGCTTGTTATTGCGATACGGACTACCAAACTGTCAAAATGTGTTGTTTATGGATGATTTAACTTACGTTAGCTAATGCAAAAGATACAGACTTAGGCCCCTGATATCGATTGGACATTTTTAGCGGGCATGCGGAACGTCATTTAGAACTCAATTATACAAAACAATTTTTAGATTTTTTTTGCCTTTATTCAATTTTATCAGTATGACAACGATATAAACTAAAATAGAAGCAGTGATTAGAGTAAATTAATATATATTTTTTATTCAATTTATTTTTTATAACTTATTGAAGTTTGTAAACCTCATTGTAATATTTAATCATTGAAGAAGATAATATTAACAAGTCTTGAACTTGAAGTATGATATCAGTGTAGATGGCGTAAATTGAACTGGTCTCATTAGCTAAGTTGGTTAAGCGGTTACCCCAGATAGGTAGAGGTCCTGGGTTCGAGTCAGATGCGACTGAAATCTTTTTATTTTCTGTTGTTTTTTCGGTTTCGTGGTTCATTTGGGATGTGTTAATATTATCTTCTTCAATGATTAAATATATTTTTTACAATTGCAAACTTCGTTGTAATTGTTATCACCAAGTTTGACTGGATATATTATACCTTTATTCATAACAAAAATAATGTAAATTTCATACAATTTGTGCATTATATTAGCCACCATATTTGTAATAAAATGTGTAATATGCAATGTGTTTTGCTTTTATTCTTTGTTATTTTAAAATGGGTGTTCTCACCATCTATCCAATAGCATTCAAACATTAAAAAATAAAATATGAAGAAAAAAAACCTGTGCAGCAGGCCTTTGCACCTGCACAATTGAAATGCTTGTCGTGCGTAACACGCTGGCGAACTGGTAAAGGTTTTCCACATTGAAATATTATTTGTATATAAAATGTAAGTTTTCAGATCAAAACTAATTTTTTTCAGAATAGGAAACTACGGAATAAAGTTACTCCGGGCAACGGCTCCATTACAAAAATCTAATAAGAATAAAAACAATTACTTGAAAAACATGCTAATAGGTTAAAACTAATTGCATTAATATAGGTAGTAATAAATAATAGCAATTATTTATTAAAAATTCTTCCCATCGCATGCTATTATTTCCAGGCAGGCTGAGAGAATAGAGAGCCTCAAACCTCACAGTATGCAGTACTTCTTTCGCACATTTCATACACTATGTTCTTACAATTCGCGTAGGTACAGTCATAACTAAACCATTCAAGTAGATAGTCTTCAAAATTATTTTTCATATAACATTGGAATAATAGGGAAAACATCCTGTAGTACCTACTTATACGAGTATAAAACTACACAGAACCCTTGAATATATTAATATATATATAAATCCCACTATCATTATTGCGTCCTTTTACCGATCCCACAGTATGGCGTCCATCTGAAGGGCTTGATTTTACATAGTTTTCTATAAAGTATATTTCATCTTTTAAGTATATAAATGTAGCAAGGTATTTAGATTTTCAACAATCTTTCATTTAAAAATATACAAAAACAAAAAATCTCCTTTCACCGACCCACCCATCGGAACCCTTTTCCCATTAGAGGGAATACGGGGTCCGGCGAATATTTTCTTTCATTTTATAGTAAACCTTGCGTCCAACTTAAATATTTTATTTCATTTTGCCTACAAACCGGCGTCTTGCGACGTTACCGCTTATTTATTCATGTTTTATTTGAACGATTAAATAATGAATTATTGAATATTATGACATCCATGTCAAGGCGCTAAATATTAACTCCGGCACGAACGTCGGGGATTTAAACCAACCCGGAGATGCATAAATGAAGTTTATTAAATATTTTTTTTGGAGACCCATCATTTAGAATTGAAATGTTGCTTGACATGGGACTAGATGTGTTTTGCAACTATATCTGTATTGTTGGGAACTTTCCAACTGTCCACTTCCACATTCTCCTTTCCCTCCTCATTTTTATTCCGCCTCACAATATTCCCCATTTGGGTGTCCCACAGTCCTTCTGTCTCCGGGCAGTTAGAATTCTTTTTTAATTATAATATAATTTCACATAATGCGAACAAAACGTTTGGAGTATTTATGCTAATTTTGCACAATAAACTCTTGACGTAAGTGGGTAACTATTACTACAACACGATTATATTCTGTCAGTAGGAATATCATGTGACCCATCTTTTGAAGACTAGTCTGAAGTACTTATAAAGAAATCATAAACTTCGTAGATGTATAGCATATCGCTACTTTTCTTTGTATTCTGTTAATATATTATCGATCATGGAAAATACAATAATAAATGTAGGACCTAAGTAAAAAATTTCCGGAGGAGGCTCGGTGATGATAGGTATCGTTGAAATCGTGTTTATGCTACGTAAAATTTGATGTAATTAACAACTACTTAGGAAACATAACTAATGAATTCTTATTTATGGGGGTAACAATTTTACTAGTCATAATATTATAGTGTTTTGTCCATTGCACCCATCGAAGGTGATTAAATTTTATTATTATCCCTAAAAACAAGTTAATATTAATAAATTAATTAAAAATTACTTTGTAATCACCATTTTATTAATACATATATATCAACATATTTCGAAAGATACTTATACAGATATCGTTATACATAATACTTCTAATCATCTTTTTGCTCAAAAATTATTAGCTTTTCATTCCATGTTTAGTAGATTGGTTAATTAATGTACCTCTGTCAAAAAAATATTTAAAAAATATAATTAAACACAATTATACAGATTGCAATAACCGAGGGTTATAATACGAAATTAATAGATAATATATTAAACAAAAAAATTAAGAAAAAATTTATTAAATCTCATGCATATCCACAAATAACTGATGTTAGTAAACAGTGGAGAAATTTTTTCTTTTTAAATAATAATACTTCAAATTCATTAATTAAAAACATTCCAAATACTATCCAGTCAGCTTTTTATACTAATAATTATTTTAAAAAATGTTTTAAATAACAAGTATAAAAATAACATTTTAAATAAATCTGGGGTATATAAATTAATTTATAACGATTGCAACTTTTTTACATAGGAAAGACTTCAAGAAATTTTAATATTAGAGTTAAGGAACACCTAAAGTGTGTAAGTAATAATTATTATTTTGAATTTGTCAATCATACTTTGGAAACCAATCATTCTTTTGATATAAATAAAGGTTTCAAAATTTTACATACAAATAAAACCGGTTTACAATTAAACAAATTCGAAATTTTACAAATTAGAAAAAGAGTTAATAGTCAATTAAATATATTGAATAATCAAATATTTTTTTAAAAGAGCAAGATTGAAATTATTTTCATATTGATATTACTAATAAAAATAATTTCTTTTTTAATTTCTAATATAAATTGTTATTCAATGTTTTATAATAATGAACCTACTTTAATTAATTTTTGTTTTCGTATCTGATTTGTCTATTCTTACAATATTGTGTTCTATGTTCATCATTTATCTATATTTGCCATTATTATTTTTTAGTATTCCGTATATTCCTGATGAGGAAAGATTCGCTTTCGAAACGTGTATATATTTATAAAGTGGTGATGACAAAGTAATTTTCAATTAATTTATTAATAATGACGCCATCAAGTGGATATTAATGTTTTGAAGAAATTACATTTTAATGTTTTTATGCTTGCAAATTGATACCTGAATTATTTTTTCTTAGTTATTACGTAATTTATATCATAATTTAAGAACTACGATTTCATATTTTCATAATATACATAAATTTTTAATTTATGTTTCCCACACATTTCATTCAACCCGACAGAACCTAACCTAACATACCTGAATTTATTTTTTTCTTAATTATTCCCTAATTTAAAATCATGAGTAATCATCTATAATTTGATGTTGTTTTATCCTTATATATTAAAATATGATAATGTGTTTATACTTTAAAAATATACATATAATTTTTTTTATTATTCCTTAAATTTAATCGTAATTTGAAACCTTTGATTTCATTTTTTATTTTGTAGGTATTTATTTTTAGAAGTTTTCTTATCACTATTTAATATTATTATAAAGGTTGTGTATGAACAATATACGAGTACGTATGTATTTTTATAAGTTCACGACCAGATGAACGCACGAGGGAAATTATGTTGTTTAATTTCAATTATGTCATCACTACTATTTTTTTTAATGGCATGCAGCAGAAATTCATAAATTAACATAATACTATATTATGTTAATATCAATTGCTTCAATTACATGATAATAGTAGGTAGGATAATAATAGGTCTTTTGCAGATTAAGAATGAATTTCATTTTATTTTCATTTTTATAATAATCTGGTGTTTAGTATTATTTCATATATTTGGACCGGTCCGTTCGTCCCACGAATTTTGTTTTATGTCAATCGTATTCCAATACCTACTGCTATTTAGTAATACTAAGTTTTGTTAACCTTCTTATAGATTTTTTGTGCATCATTCTATATTATTTTCGGTGTGGAAGGTTACGAACATTTCGTGAAAGCTGCTCTGAAATATTTCAGAGTGCCAATCTGAACCGCATCTGTGTAATCTCGGAGTTCATTTTATTTTCAAATCATTTGAATTTGATTGACTTGTTCATACCTCTCGCTTTCAGTAAGGTAGACATTAAAGATGTGAGATATTGCAAGTAAAAAAAAATCGGGGAATACTTTGTTTACGCCAGTTAGTGGTTCAACCCCCGGCTATGGTGCATCTACGGTGGGTGGCCATCGCATTAGGAGGACACAATTTTTTAGAATTGTTTGATTTAATTTTTGAATTAAAAGTTTCAAATTAACATTTGAATACTTCTATTTATTTATTTATTATTATATGGTGAGTGCATTCTATTCGTAGTAAAGTGTATTGAAATGTTTATTATTTGGCAATTCCGGAAAGCAAGATCTTACAGAAAAGGTTGTCAATCATTGTATAACAGGGAATGAAGCAAGAAGTGTATGCCAAAATCGAGCTGTTCGGCGGTCCATCCTCTCTGCTTCTCCCTGCGGAGAAACGGCGTGATGGTTAGTTAGTTAACATCATGACCCAGAGTTGCCAAAACCATAAAAAAATCAATTGCAATCATGCCACGGTGTATTGAAGTCGTAATTGTCAATAAAGGCGTTTTCATATAGTTTTTTTTGTACCTACTAAATGTGTGAAATGTAGTGTTTTTCTTTTGTTTTGTTTATATTAAAAAAATAACCCTTCAATGAAAACACAAGCTCTAAATTGCACTGTCATTGCAATTCAAAGCTTAAATGCTTGAAAAAATATTCAAAATCGATGATTGAGAAAAATTTGTACCACCATCGTATATTCTAAATATAAATAAATTCAAACGTTTTATTTCAATCACTCGATTTTGAATTAATATTAACAAGCGATTAAGTGCGTACCTCTCTCTACCTATTTTTTTTTTATGGTTATTTAAAAAAAAAATAGGTAGTATTATGTTAATTTATGAATTTCTACTGCATGACATTAAAAAAATAGTAGTGATGACATAATTGAAATTAAACAACATAATTTCCTTCATGCGTTCATCTGGTCGTGAACTTATAAAAATACATACGTACTCGTATATTGTTCATACACAACCTTTATAATAATATTAAATAGTGATAAGAAAACTTCAAAAATAAAAAATGAAATCAAAGATTTCAAATTATTGTTAAATTTACGGAATAATAAAAGTATAAACACATTATCATATTTTAATATTTAGGGATAATTTTTTTGAAAAAGCAACATCAAATTATAGGTAGGCCTAATAACTCATGATTTTAAATTAGGGAATAATTAAGAAAAATAAATTCAGGTATGTTAGGTTAGGTTCTGTCGGGTTGAATGAAATGTGTGGGTAACATAAATTTATATATATTATGAAAATATTAAATCGTAGTTCTTAAATTATGATTTAAATTATATTATAATGAAGAAAAAATAATTCAAGTATCAATTTGCGAGCATAAAAACATTAATATTGAATTTCTTCAAAAGATTGATATCCACTTTGTGGTGTCATTATTAATAAATTAATTAAAAATTACTGTCATCACCACTGTATGAATATATACATACACATCAACATGTATCAAAAGCGAAGCTTTCCTCATCAGGAATATGCAGAATACTAAAAAATAGTAATGGCAAATATAGACAAATGATGAACATAGAACACAATACTATAAGAATAGACAAATTATAAACATAAACAAAAATTGGTTAAAGTAGGTTAATCAAAAATTTTAATATAAAATTATTATAAAACAGTCAATAGCAAATTTATGTTAGAAATTTAAAAAAAATATTTATATTTTTTATTATTAATATTAATATGAAAATAAATTGATGATATAGCTATTTAAAAAAATATATTTGATTATTAATTATATTTAATTGACTATTAACTCTTTTTCTAATTTCTAAAATTTCAAATTTGTCTAATTGTAAACCAGTTTTATTTATATGTAAAATTTTGAAATCTTTATTTTTATCAAAAGAATGATTGGTTTCCAAAGTATGATTGGCAAATTCAAAATAATAATTATTACTTACACACTTCAAGTGTTCCTCAACTCTAATATTAAAATTTCTTGAAGTCTTTCTTCCTATGTAAAAAAGTTGCAATCGTTAGAAATTAATTTATATACCCCAGATTTATTTAAAATGTTATTTTTATACTTGTTATTTAAAACATTTTTTTAAATAGTTATTACTATAAAAAGCTGACTGGATAGTATTTGGAATGTTTTTAATTAATGAATTTGAAGTATTATTATTTAAAAAGAAAAATTTTCACCACTGTTTACTAACATCAGTTATTTGTGGATATGCATAAGTTATAAACTTTTTCTTAAATTTTTTGTTTAATATATTATCTATTAATTTAGTATTATAACTCTCGGTTATTGTAATCTGTTTATTTATATTTAATTATGTGTTAAAAATATTTGTTGATAGTGGTACATTAATTAACTAATCTACTAAGCATGGAATGAAAAGCTAATAACTTTTGAGCAAAAGGATGATGAGAAGTATTATCTATAATGATATGTATATATCTTTCGAAATATGTTGATATATATATATATATAATGAAGTGTTGATTACAAAGTAATTTTTAATTAATTTGTTTTTAGGGATAATAATAAATTTTAATCACCTTTGATGGTTGCAACGGACAAAACGCTGTATTATTATGACTAGTAAAATTGTCACCCTCATAAATAAGAATTCATTAGTTATGTTTCCTAAGTAGTTGTTAATTACATCAAATTTTACGTAGCATAAACACGATTTCAACAATACTTATCACCCAGCCTCTTTCGTCAATTTTTTATTTAGGTTCTACATTTATTATTGTATTTTCCACGATCGATAATATATTAACAGAATACAAATAAAAGTAGAAATGTGTTATACATCTACGAAGTCCATGATTTCTTTATACGTACTCAGACTAGTATTCAAAAGATGGGTCAAATGATATTCCTACTGACAGAAAATAATGGTGTTGTAGTAATAGTTACCCACTTACATCAGGAGTTTATTGTGCAAAACTAATACATACTCCAAATGTTTTGTTCATATTATGTGAAATTATATTATAATTTTTTCGAAGGAAGCAAACACTTTGGGGTGTGACATTATATATTAAATGAAAAACACAATTTGTAAAACACCACTTTTATTGGATTAATAACCGTCGCCAACCAGGTTTCGCTCACCGAAGCTTCGTCAGGGCCTTATTAATTAACTGTTAATAATAAGCCCTGACGAAGCTTCGGTGAAGCGAAACCTGGTTGGCGACGGTTATTAATTCAATAAAAGTGGTGTTTTACAAATTGTGTTTTTCATTTAATATATATTATAATTAAAAAAGAATTCTAACTGCCCGGAGACAGAAGGACTGTGGGACACCCAAATGTGGAATATTGTGAGGCGGAATAAAATTGAGGAGGGAAAGGAAAACGTAGCAGTGGACAGTTGGAAAGTTCCCCACAATACAGATCTAGTTACAAAACATATCTAATCCCCTGTCAAGCAACATTTCAATTCTGAATGATGGGTCTCCAAAAAAAACATTTAATAAACTTCATTTACGGATCGCCAGGTTGGTTTGAACCCGCGACGTTCGGGCCAGAGTTAATTCTTAGCTCCTTGCCATGGATGTCATAATATTCAATAATTCATTATTTAATCGTTCAAATAAAACATGAATAAATAAGCGGTAACGTCGCAAGACGCCGGTTTGTAGGCAAAATGAAATAAAATATTTAAGTTGGACGCAAGGTTTACTATAAAATGAAAGAAAATATTCGCCGGACCCCGTATTCCCTTTAATGTGAAAGGGGTTCCGATGGGTGGGTCGGTGAAAGGAGATTTTTTGTTTTTGTATATTTTTAAATGAAAGTTTTTCGAAAATCTAAATACCTTGCTACATTTATATACTTAAAAGATGAAATATGCTTTACTGAAAACTATGTAAAATCAAGCCCTTCAGATGGACGCCATACTGTGGGATCGGTAAAAGGAAGCAATGATAGTGGGATTTATATATATATATATATTTTTTTAATTAAAACATTTCTTACTTTCTTCCACTTATTTATTTAGGTTTTTTAATTTAAAAAAATGATATTAGAATGGAATTCCACCATGAATTGACAGTTTTAAAATTAGAAATAACATGAATATATTGATTTTGCGAATATTCATTCTCAGAAGATTTGTTAACCGAGGCGTTACTGTATGCAGTAATAATATAATAAGTATAATCTTCAGTATTCTAACCACTTAAAAATTTATTTAAATGAAAAATCCATTTTATTATCGGTTTGATGCCATCCCTTCCTGGAATGTTTTCCCCCATTTGTGTTTATACTGTGATTAATTATCATGGCGGTTGAATAGAATGCTAGGGCGATATCTTGTATATTTTGATCAAACACAAACTATGTCTGTATGATTAATTTACTGAGTGCAAGTTTCACTGGGAGATTATCTTGCCGATGGAAAGTCTGTATTCCATACAGATTTAATTTATTGAAAATCTCATTACAGTCCGAAAACATAATCTGAATGCAAATTAAAATTTGCATGTTGCAATTTTCTGTGTAATACATATATCGTTGTCAGCGGGAAATTACTTCCCATGTGTCAGAATTGTCAATTGTTCATGAGGAACTAAAAACTGATTTTTGGTTACGGTTTGTTTTTAAAACATAAAAAATACACTTTGTAGTTTTAGGTACAACAATGTATGTTCTCAAATAAGAACAAATCTTCCAACTTGAAATACAAATGATTTTACAGATATCCACTAATTTTCGCTAAGTCCACATGGGGGGTATTTTCCTCTTGACAATGATATTATATCTAGACAAGCAAAAGACACATGATGATCTGTTTGTTAAATTTTAAGTCAATCTAAATTTCAACACAATTAGATTCTCCGCTACTTATAGTTAATGAAAAAATATATTCCCTTGTACATTGTATTTGACTTTTATGTTCTGAAAATGAAATGATTTTTGCTCTTAAAATTTGTGAATTAGTTATAGAGTTTCATAATAGTTGTAAAAATATGATGATCATACATACAATATTTAATTTTACCTTTAAATAAAATACATAATAATACTGCATAGTGACTATTATAATTCTTTTGTAATAAAAACTTTCCAATGCCATAAAGTAAGTGTCAATGTAAATCTTTTCAATAAATATTTATCTGACGGAAATGTAATATGTACTTATTATGAATAATTAATGTTTTATTTTACATCCTTGAATGATTGCTTTTGTATGGCATATTAAATTTGTAAATAAAGTTATGAATTTGATGAGGCTGAAGAAAATTGTGCGAAGGCCAACCCTTAGAAGAATTATGCTAAGTTGAGTTGTTGACACTGAAATGAATTCAACTTAGCTGTCGCTTAGATTGATTGGTGAGAGTTGCTGCTAAATAATGGTTCAAAGCAAAGAACCTTACTACATATAGATAAAATAATAAATAATACTGTATTTCCTTATTAATTTATTAAGACCAAATTTTATTTTAAATAACAAATACAATATCTTTTGATTAGTTAGAGCTGTTTTCTAACATGTCTTTATCTATGTAAAATTTAGCAAGGCGTTCAATATCATCCAAAGACATGTTATCAATTTGTTTTAAGAGGTCAGCATGAACGGATGTGGTATATTTCTCAGCTACAGGCTGAGGGAAATGAAGCTTGAAGAATTTCTGCAGGGCCACAACCAAAGAATCGGGGGTTTTCACAACCAAATATATCTTGCTGTCATCTTTAATAGTGGGATACTCTGCCAGTTGTTTCTCGTCTATTAGTGTCTTACCTAAGAAAAGAAGTCTTTGCTTTGACACTGGTGTGTTGCATTGAGCATGAATTTTCTTCTTGACCTCTAAAAGTGTGGACTCCTTTTCAACCTGCAATTTAAAAATACTACGATATAAGAGTGTTTCTTTCCAAAGAGAATAAGTGTCGTATGGTAAACATTGTCTAACCTCAACTATACATTCGTCTCCTTGCAATATTTTTATAATCAGCCTCATTTTTATTTAAATGTCGGTGAAAGTGTTAGCGAATATACGATAATATTTGTAGGAAGAACTGCGAACGTTCTAAACTTTTTGTAGTTGTAAGTTTTTAGTGTACTGTGTAGTACTGTCAAAAGTCAGACCCATAGATATACCACTCTCGTCAGACCCGTAAAAATGGACGCATTGCTGTCAGAGTAGTCTGAGGCCTGAACCTAATATATTCGTAACAGGTATATGTATTATAATACC